>VYXF01005594.1:552420-581024 GCA_013397295.1 Polioptila caerulea
CCCACAAAAACAGAACAATAAAACAAAAACACAAAACCAAAACCAAGTTTGATCTAAATAATAATAAGCCAAAATAATTTTTGCTTTTATATTTCCTTCATACATATTTGTAGCTCTGTAGACTACTCTTGTATAGTTATATAGTTCCTAGCTAACTCCAGTACTTTTCCTACCCTGACAGGCAGAAAGACAAAACACATTCCCCAAAGTCTCCTCTCCTATCTTGCCTCCTCTGGGAGCCAAGGTTTAAACCAGCTTCTCAAGATACTTTCTCATAAATGAAGAGCAGCTAGTACAGCTAGCAGCAAGAAANGGGCAGGCACTTTTCCATATCTGGCCCTGGAGGCCTCCAATTAATGAACAGATTTTATATGACCTCATATACTAATATTGTCTCAGAAGTGTGTGTTTTATTTCTAGGTCTTTAAGGTCTTTAGGGCATATTTCTATTCATGATTCAAAATTACAAGGCAGGAATTTTGCTAGGACCTTGACCCTTTAACCAAATAGGGGCAAAGCCTAAATCTTCAGGGTGGGATGCCTTCCCAAGCAAAGAGTGGGAACAGGGGAATAAGGAACCAGGGAAATCTGCCATCCAGAAATGAGAGAGAAGGGCTCCTAGCCAACAGGAGTCTCTGTTCTGTACCACAGAGGGGCCACCACCCTGCATTTTAGGTAATCAGATACTTTCAATTGCTCGTTATCCATCAAGCCCTTCAGCTGGTACGTGAACACAGCACCATCGGATTCAGAGAAAAAGGCAATTTATCCAGCTAAGGATCTGGCTTAAATTCAGCTGAAAAGGGATTTTAAACATCTCCTCTGATGATATAACTGGATGGCACATAGAAGAGCCAATTCTTTTGCTCTAAATTGAAACTGTGCTTCTGCATAGCGGAGAGACAACACTGCCTTTGTTCCAGGACAAATGCAGACCTGGATGCAGCGTTCTAATTCTAACTTGTTTCTTACAAATTGCTGGGTTTGGAGGTCATGTCTAATTGCCAGTGCCATGTGCAGGTAAGGGAGAGATATTTTAGTTATAATTAGTGTAAGTAATTACAGGTACACAAAAAGGCAAAACCTAAAAATGTCTCATAAGAAAGCATTCTTTGTGCCATGTGTTTCTGTGCAACAAATTGATTTTCAGTCCACACAACCTCTTTCATTTTTCCAATTATGAACCTCAGACTAATTTGGAGTAAACATAAACAGCAGGTGAAGATACGAAAAGGGCACTTGCTTCTGACAAACATTGTGAATCTCCCTTTTATTTTTAATACTGAACCATAATCTGCACAGATGATAAGGTAATTAAAGCATAATGGATGTAGGGTAAATTATAATGACTTATATGGCTTAGGAGAAAGATGCTTCAGAGTAATGTATTAGTTCCTGAGAACAGAAAATAATCATTATGCATTACCAGGCCACTGACAGATGGCTACAAATTATAAACTGTTAAGGAATTTTTAAACTGAATTGGACATAGTGATCTTCATAAAAGAACCAACAAGAAAATTCTTTGCCATAATTAAATCAAGGGCAAACTTGTGATTTAAACTGCAAGGTGCCATTGTCTAGGTATAGGGAAAAATTCATCTTCTGTCAAAAACACTGAATCCCTTCCTAAATATGATCCCCTTTATACTCAAGAATACACTGGTTGCTTTAGGTTAATCTCTGTCATGGTGGCCATTCAATTTCAAATGAGTTTTAAACAGCCTTCCATTTCTTAAACCCTACAATGTCTCAGAGCAAACAGCCCATGACAAACCAACAGTGCACAAGACAAAACTGGGGACAGCCCGTGTGTGTCGTGCTGGCACTGCTGTTGCTGTCTAAGCCCTTGTGCAGACTGAGAGGTGCCCATATCCAACTCTGAATCCATCCTCTGAGAGGAGGCTTGCAGAAAAAGCACAGAAGACTTCAGTTTAGCAAACCTAATGGTGGAATAAAGGCTTGGGGAGTGGAAAAGGGAGTTAATGCATCTGTTCAATCTTACTCATTTAAAAACTATGGCTAAATGAAAAGCTCCACAAAATGGTTTCAGATATGCATAATTGAGCCTAATAAATGCTTTAGTGTTTTATTAGTAATTCTTAGAGTAGAACTCCACTGTAATGTAATATTACAGTCCTCATTATATAATCTTGTCTGGTAAAATTTAGCTGACAATTCTATTTCATTTTTTCCTTTGGCACTTTGTTTAGATTTCCATTTTAAGTGGACTTTAAGATACATTTTGGCAGATATCTTCCTCACACAGAACATCCCATTTAAAAATTAATATCTTGCTGGCTCTGCTAATCAAACCTGGAAGGGTTTACATTAGTGTTTTAAAACCAGAGTGCATGGTTCATTAAAACCCAGCTTCACCAAGCTTAAAAGAGAGGTGAATGAAAATGGGTGCAAGCTGCTATTACTTTTATTTCTTCTCTACTCCTACAGAATCTGATTCATTTACACTTGCAACCTTTAAACCTGACCGTTTTAATTTGGCCCACTACATGTAATGACAAAATTCTCTCTGCTGGTGTATATGTTCCCATGTTAAAGGAGAATACAGGAGACTCAAGGACCATTCTTTAAATTAATGCTATTCTGCTTTGATTGTCTCACACCATCCTGCTAGACTCTGAACGAGTAAATTCAAAACTCTAGTGCAAGGAGTGATCCAATTCAAAAAATGGTATAAAACAAGGTTGTAATATACCTAGCCTAAGAGATACAGATCACATACTAGAGAATATTATGAAGATATAAATTCCCCCGCTTGAACATCAGCAGATCATTTTAGAATTCAATTTGTGAGTCCAGATATATCACTCCTAATGTACAGATCTATGATACTACATTCACCACTGTAGATTATCTTGTTTCTTCCACATATTTCTAACTTACCACATGTAACTCCAGTCTACATATGTTAAAGATGAAATAACTATTCTTTGCAAGCATCCTGTTGACATCAATGAAGGGCTCAGCTAAACTACCTTGAGATTGCCTCTGAAAACAAAATCAACACAAACCATGACTATACAGGACTCTAATTTACCTTTGTCAGTGGAGTTATCTATTACACAGTCCTTTTCCATTCTGCAAGCATTCCACCCCTTTAAGGCAGAATTGCATTTCCCAAACAAGGAGCTTGATTGGATCAGGTCACCTCTACACTGTTCAGCCCCTCAGAGCTGTCTCCACATCCAGTCTGTCACCACCCTGTACTTGCTTTGGCTGGGCAGATTTACTTACAAGACCTAGGATGCTCCTTCAGATTAGGAGGAGACTCTTCCTCTGCTGTGCTCCAACCAGAATGGGGTTAGACAAGGCTCACACAACATCAATTACACCAGATGGATTTGTCACTGATGGTGCAGAATAAAGTTATTGCAAACACTGCAGGAATCAAGAACCTAATTTACTGCTCAGTGTCTAGATCTGGCTCTCTATTTTATCTTAACATGTTCTAGCAGAAAGAATTCACAATGTCCAGGAGCACTAATGATAGAAAAACTCTTAAAATCCACTTTATTTTGCATAGCTTTTCATTTTAATTTGTCTACCAAAGGTGTTAATTTAGGAATTATATGATTAATTATGAAAATTGTCTTCACCATCCTGGTGTCAACACATTAATTTGTTGCCATGTCAATATTCCCTTTTCAATTTCCCATATGCAAACAATTCTTACAAAATCAAACACAAATATATTTGGTTTATTTGTCTTTAACTAAAGTTGCCAGCTTATTCCAGAAGACAAGGTGACTTATGCTTCAGCATACTTAGTATGCAACTCACACTAGGTGTGGTTCTCAGGTCTACATTTTTCCTGGCTGCATTTCTGTAAAGTTAAGACTTGAGTTTCTCATTTAAGCTCTCTGACTCAATTGGGCAAATTGTGATATAGACCCTTTGCCAGATGAACACTTTATTCTTTTGATAACCAGCAGGAACAAAAACTTCTTTATTACTCCAAAGGTAAAAAAAATTCCTAACAAAACTTTCTAAACTTTACCTAACTGAACTTCAAATGGGATTTGTGCCATGTGTGGCTAGTGGAGAATTCCCTTTCCAGTGAAAACTGTCTATTTTGAATAGCTTTGATCCTCTTTCTTTCCATAAAAGAAGTGCCAAAGGTTTGTGCTGCCATCCAGAAGGACCTAAACAGGCAGGAGAAATGGGCTGACAGAGCTCACCACATGAAGAGCAAAGGGAGGTTCAAAATCCTCCTGCTGGGAAAAAGCAATTCCGGGTACCAGTGTACGCTGGGGAACCGCCAGCAGGAAAATGACCTTGCAGAAAAGGCTCTGGGATCGTGGTGGACACCATACTGAACAAAGGCCAGCAATGCACCCTTGTGGCAAAGGAGGCTGGTGGCATCTGAGAGGCATCAGAGTGCTACCAGCAGGTCCTTGGAGATCCTTCCACTCCATCCAGTGAAGGTGACACAACACCTGGGATACTGTGTCTGGTTGTGGGCTGCCCTTCCATGTGACAAATATAATGGAAATTCTAACAAAGGGTTGTAAAGATGATAAAGGGACCTAAGCATCTCCTCTGTGAGGAAAAGCACAGAGCTGTGCACGTTCAGCCTGGTGAAGAGGAGCCTCAGCAGGGAATCTCAACAATGAATATGAATGCCTGAAGGGAGGGTGTACAGAAGATGAGCCAGGCTCTTTTCTATGGTGCTGAGACAGGACCAGAGGCAACAGGCACAAATGGAAACACAGGAGGTACTGTCTGGACATAAGGAAAAAATTCTCCTGTAATGAGACCAGTGAGGTTGTGGCATTTCCTCATACTTGGAGATATTCAAAAGTTGTCTGCATACAGTTCTGGGCAAGCAGCTCTAGGGGAAGCTGCTTGAGCTGAGATGTTGGACCAGATGACCTCCAGAGGTCCTTCCAACCTCAGCCATCCTATGATTCAGTGAAAAAAAAAAAGTCTCACTAACCTCTTCTCTTGCTGCTCAGAATTCAAACTGTATTTCTACATGCAGTCTTAACAAATTGATGGAGAGGTAAGATTAACAGAGCTTTTGCAGGACATCAAGTTCTGACTCCAGCTACTAAAGGTAAGAAAGTATTATTAAAGAAGGTATGAGATTAATCTGTGCGGTGGATTAGCCTTGGCTAAACCAAACCTGCACCCAGCTTCTCACCCTCCTACTTCCCCTCCAGTCAGCAGGATGGGGGAGAAAATAGGGACATTAAAATAATGTCCTTCCCCTACACCCCTGCCCCTCATTCCCAGGCTGACTCTACATCTACAATTACCTCCTTCTCTCTCAAATTTTCCACCTTTCCTTCACCTTGAGCCACACAGGGGGAAAAGGAATGATGTTTGGGGTCATACCCTAACAGCTCCTCTTAGCTACTTCTTTTCCCGACCCTCTTTCCTCTGCTCCAGTATGAGCTTTGCTGCTGCTTTAGGCCATATCCACCTGCTTTGGCAAGGGGCTGAAGCCTGGATAACTGCTCTGCCATGGAGCACCTCCTCTTCCTCTGACCTCGTGTTCCCTCCTCCTTTCCCTGGGGCACTTTTTGGCACTTTTTGAATTATATTTTCCTCAAGACGTCAGCACCTTGGCTGCAGGCTGCATGCCCAGCAGCTCCAATTTCTCTGCAGAGGGGCCCCTACACAGCCCCTACTGCTGCCAGTGTGGCCTAATCTACATAATTTTAGATTTTACCCCTTTTCACCTCCAACTTTTCAATTACTGTTTTCATCAGAATTACTCCTAAAATGTGGCACACTGTTGAATCCAGACATCAGGGTTTGTAGTTGTCTGGTTCATTTGTTTCTCCTTTGTTTAACAATAGGAGTTCAAAAGCACAAAAGATATAGTTATGGAATAGCTGTAAGCAACAAGGGACAGAAATAGCATTTACAAGGGGACAGTCTTACAGAGCTCAGACATCTGTCATGGTACTATCTTAAGAAGCTAGGACAGACTGTCAGTGTGTAAGCCCAGAGCATCAGCACTGTGAACAGAACACAACAGAATGCTTTGGGTGGGAAGGGACCTTATAGACTGTCTAGTCCCAACCCCCCTGCCATGGGCAGAGACACTTTCCTCTAGACCAGGTTGCTCAAAGCCCCATCCAACCTGGCCTTGAACACTTTCAGGGATGAGGCATCCACAACCCTGGGAAAGCTGTTCTAGTGCCCCACCCTCATCCCAGTCAAGCATTTCTTCCTAGTATTTCACCTAAACCTACCCTTATTATTAGAATACTTTTCTAACTGTACAAGTAAGTCAGAAATAATCCCTTGCAAAAAACCCCAACCTGTTAGAAATGGATATTATTTAACTGTGTAACACGGGAGGAGAAAGGTTAGTTCTCTGTTGCAGGATGAGATTAATCCTTTAGAAATTGACAGCTATAATTACTAGTTTCATTTCATAGTAGTCTTGCAAAAGTCAATAGAACTATTTGCACAGGAAAATGAGCAAGTTTTGTCATTAAATCTCATTTGATTGTTCAGGTTTCTAGTTTTTTAATATCCATCAGTATTGTTCTTTCCACCCAAAATGCAGAATTCCACGGCTCAGAACATTCTACAGTTACCAAAGTAATTAATCTGCTCTAGAAAGATTACAATGAAGAAAAACCAATAAATTAAATTATCTCTTTTCAGCTTAATCCCTTTTTATTTGGTCATATAAAACTGTTGATTGAAGACTGTAGCAAAATGCAGGTACATTATGAACTTAATATCACATAGATCAAGAAAAATGGATGGAAGTTCTTTTACACACCATATATATATCTCCCTATGATTGATTTCCATAGATTCAGATTTGTGATTTCTGATGTTTATTACATATTTCAAAAAAGCATACTAAAAATAAAGACCTCTTTATGTATCTATATGTCTCTCTGTTAATTTCATGATGAATACTCTATAAATGTATTATCCACCAAGGTACAAAAGTTAAAGCTAGGCCTTCTCCCACTTAGAGGGACCTGTGAAAACCAGGAAGGAAACACAACTATGCCCCAACTTGGAGGCACAAGGATTTGACTACTTATGTCAGTGACAGAACTTCTAGGGAAAAAACTGAATTCCTTTTCTCATCCCCTAACAGCCCAGCAGTGAGACATTCTCCAAGAAGATGGGACTGAGAAGAGATGTAATTGAAATCTTTTTGCTTGAGAAAGTAGAACCAAGTCTTCTGCATCCTGGGTGAGTGCCTTACATGCCATATAGAATATACAAAGGAGGAAACCTAGCTAGGTTTTTTTCTGCCATGAAGCAGACAAATCTTTAAATTCTTTGATTTTCATTCTTTGGAAGCAGCTAATTAAGCGTCTCTCTTCAGAACACAGTTCCAAGTCAGTGAAGTTTCCAGGAGAGGCAATTTAAGATACATAATGTTATACTGAAAACCTTGAGGATAGAAGAAAATATACCTTATATATGGAACTAAAGGGTTTATTTCCTTAGTCTAGAAGGGGCAAATGAGATAATTTTGAATGTTAACATGATCTAAAGGGCTGTGTCAATTGTATTGGAGAGAATAGATAGAAGGGTAAGCTCAGGAGATAACACACGTTGGCAGGACCATCTGATAGCATCCCTGGAGTCACCCTAGGACAGACCCTCAGGGGCAACACTGGCCAGGGCTTCTCATCAGGCCCAGTGTTCTTAGCAGCATCTTGGTATCTTGCCTTCCTGCACTGTGGCAGCAAAGCTCAAAGATAACCAGGGCCTTTCCCTCGGGTGACCTGCTGCAAGCACAGGTGAGGCTTTGAGGCTCTACAGCTATTTCAGTGGTCTCCTGTCCAGCTTGACTCCCTATAATGCACCCAGCTGTCAAATTAAAGCTTCCTGATGAGTTTTGGATTCCACTGAAGTTTTCCCTAGAGGAAGGACATAATCACTACCTGTAAGCAACTTTCATTTTGAGGTGACAGGAACTGGACTGTTCATGTGAAAAACATGAAACTCTCTTTAGTTTTTATGTTATGGATATCACTTGTCATATATTTTGAACTACCTAAGCAGTGCCTGTGCTTTTCAAGCAAGACTTGACAGTATTTAAATCAGACAATGAAATAAACATTGCTGCTGCCAAACAAGAAGTATAAGCTTAGATCAGCAAAACCTGAATTAATCACAAATCTGTGGCTCAGTTCCAAACCTACTGGTGAAAAGCTAACTAAAGAATAACCTAAAATAGAGAGAAGGAAGGAGAGCCTGATCAGTGCTGCTGGTTTAAGCCCTGGGCTGAGGCCAGGGACTGCTGCCTCCCCAGGTCCAGCTTCAGCCCTGGCAATGGCCTTGCTGAGGAGGAGGTGACACACACACACAGCCCCTGTCCCCCAGCCTGACAAACCATGGCCATTTGTGTGTGCCTGGGGGCCACTGCCAGGCTGCAGTTGGCAGCTCAGGAGAAGGAAACCACTGAGGAGAAGAAAGCCCCACCATGACCATCCCTCTCCTCCTGCTGAGGACAGCAGGATGCTGGCGCTTTGTCACAACACGTTCTGCCCCTCTGCTCCAGGAGGCAGGAAGCTGTCAGCCTGCATTGGCCAGGCTGCATTGGAAGGATAAGCAGGATACCCAAGGAAAAAGATCTATATTCATAAGCTTTTCTTATGTAAGTGTGTTAAAGAAGCATTTTTTTTAACTTTTTCAATTATTGTGGACAATGAGTGTTGGTATTCCTGCAACTGGATTAATAATAAATGTTTGGTCTATTTTGGTTAGGCTTTTAAAGTATTCAGCAGCATAACAATAAATTCTTAGTTCTATACACATATATATGCATGTATAATGTCTTCCTTTTTGGCAAAAAAGAAAAATAAATTTGAGTGCATCATCTGCTGCTTCTTGCTTGGGGGAGTTTTCTGTTAGTTTTTGGCCTTTCTAGGGGATCTATTTCATCTTCCTGACTGCTCCTGTGAAAAACACCTTGATGAGGGCAGTGGTTATTACAGGGACCAGACACAAAGACCTGAGTCTAAATAAATTACCTGTAACTACTTGGGAAGGGTCCAAAAGAAGCAGGAATTGAACTGAGATCATGTCTGCATTCAACATAAATTCACCCCAACTGTCAGAGTAGTACTTCTCCATAGTACTTTTCATCCCTGGGGTTTCCAAGGCACTTTACCTATGGAATCTCTGTGTTAATTGTTCATTAAATTCTGGATTCATTTTCTTGATCTTTGATACACAGTATTTATTCACAGTAGTTATTCTACAGGACACAGCAACAGTCTGGGTGCAGAACTGGGGTAGAGAAGTAAATGGTTAATTACACTGGAAGTGAATCATAAGGCAGAACATCGTTACATGGCTGAATGTACTTTCCAGCTTAAAAAACAGCACCTTCAGCAATATAATGCCTGTGAAATTGTCCCATATATCAATTTGTTAATAAAAAAACTGTGTCCTAATGAATCACTGGGACTTTTTACAGTACATTGTACTTGATAGCCATAAAGCTCTTAAGGGCCATGACCTACCAGTAAAACCCCACAATGAAAATATTCTTTCCCTTAGATTAATCCATAATGAAACTCTTCTATTTTGACATTTCAAAGTAATTTTGATACCTGGAATTGGGAACTAACTGAAACTTTCTCAGAGGCCACAAATTTCCATTACAGAGACAAATTTTCAAGAACAGTAATGAGTCCTTGGCATTTAGTACAACTGCATTTTAGTATGATTGGACATGCTCTGGAAGAAGAAAAGTATCATTTTCCCCTTCTCAGTTGGAAGAAAAATAACAAAGGAGAAAGCTGCAGAAGAAGCCCACAATGCCAGCTTTGTCAGGGAAAATTTACATCTCTACAGTTTTAAAGGAAAAGGCTTTCTGCATTCTTCCATTTCTGACTTTCATGTCTGAGCTGGCAATTAGCCTGAAGGACTGATCCTCTGACAGAATTATTGTCAGAGAGGTCAGCTGTAAATTTCAATCAGTCAGTACAGGGCACAAGGAAAACATTGTCAGGAGTATTTTCCTGCAGCTTGGCATCAGATATAAACACTGAATGTATGACTTTAAGCATAAATCTTCAAATAATAATTCACCCCGAAAATCGATAATTTTGAATTCTAACTACAGTCTGCTACTTATGTACAAAATCTCCACTGATCAGCTGCTTTTCTGTGCTGTGGAGAAAACTTTGGCCACATTTAACTGGAGCCAATGAACATCTCAGAAAAGAGAAAGCAAACATCATTTTATTACAGATATTAAAGCCCAGGAATTACTGGGATAATCACTTGCTAAGAGGAACCATGATTATGGACATAAGAATTACATTGGAAATCCACATAAATTATATTTAAAATAAGACTAAATTACAACATTTGTATCCATTTTTTGGTGTTGCCAGATCATAGCTTTTAATCACGGGGCTTTATCTTAAAACTTTAGATTTCTTACTGTCTGATCACACTAGAACATTACTACCAATTTAAATTAAGTTTGAAAAGCAAATCCAGGGGAAAAACAAAACAAAACAAATAACCAAACAAAACCCCAAACAAACAACCAAACAAAACAAAACCACCAATAGCAAAAAACCAAAACCACAAAAGACTAAACAAACAAAAAACACAACAAAAAACCCCAACAAACACACTTTATATTCCTGACACTTCTGCTTACAGGAAGAAACTTGAAAATGGGCTACAAAGGCAGAAGGGTCAAAAGGATATTGTCAGAGGGCATTTATTCTGACACAACTAAATGCATCATCATAAGTTACTCAATACCAACTTCATGTCTTAATTTTCTGAGTCCTGACAGGGCATTAAACAGATGGGTCTGATCCTGTTGGGGATTCAGACGAGATGGGGTCGACTGATGTGGTGACTAAAGGATGGTTTATTGCAAAATCGGTCTCATGGAAGGGTGAGACCTATAGGTTGTTGCATTTGGCGCCTTGACACCAGAAAACCATCTTAATTCTAGTTATAATGTGTTTTATAAGTTTCTTATCCAAGTAACTACTTCCACAAAGCTTTCTAGTATCTTCATTAGCCAATCATTAATCGCTACATTTGCTATGTTTCTATTGCAATGCACCTCTTGTATCCAATCATATCATTCTACAAAACTTATTGCTGTATCTTTTACTTTTAACAACTCTATAACAGGTTCTGTTACCAAACTTTAATATTTTCTACTATCTTGCTTAACATATTTATTTGCTTATATGAGGCATATTTCTACTTGCTTAAAGCATATCTCTGTTTAAACTACACATGCCAGTTTTACTTTTACTGTTCTAAACTTCCAAGCCTTCTCCAAAGGCCTTAGGTCAAACATTATATCCGTCTCTATCACTGAGCCTGAATGCTCGAGGCCTTGGGAGTTCTCTGGGCCTACATTTCTCACACTATTCTGCTTTCTTTAAGTTTCCAGACACCTTCAGTGCCAAAGACTGTGTGTGCTGGCTGAGCTGGGACCTTGGTTCAACCACATAGGGTCATGTCTACATCCCTTTGAGAAGACACAACCTCAAACAGAAGTGGAATTGACGATTCTGGTTTAAATTGGGTGAGAAATTGTTAGCAAACTTTCCAGCATGAGCCCCCATTACAGGCAGCAGAATATCCCTCTGACCCAGCAGTATATCCCTCTAACCTTGGGAGTACAGCCATCATCTTTCAGCGGCTTATGCACATTCTCACTCAAAGACTGAAAGGGCAAGCAGCTCAGGCAGAAAGTCAAAGGCAGCACATGTAAATCCTCACAGGTTCAAGCACAGCCCTCCCAATGCAAAAGAGCTCAGAATCAGGTTCACACAAGGTCTGGATGTCAGTGTTTGAAAGAAGTTCTCATAGTTTTCATATGGGTTCCCATGGTACTGTACAGTGAACTTCAGTCCTGCTCTGCTGACACAAACTCAAGTCTTATGTTAGCAGGATAAGCAGTGTTTTCACTTCTACTTACCACTTAAGATAAAAACAACTTCTGTGGTTCATTCTGTCCTCCAGCTACAAAAGTCTTGTCTTACGTGGTAGTTTGAAGATTCAGAAAACACAAACTGAAACAGAAAGACTGTTGCCATTGTAATAAAAGGCCTTTTATATCCTCTGCTGTTTTTGAAGATATAATCAGCTATTACTGGATGCGTACAAGAGCTAGGACAAAAACTCCAAACCTGAGTTTCTCTATACCAACAAAAATGTGCAGACAGGATGGAAAAAAGAAGACACTTTCTTTAAGAATCATCTTCCTCCTTCAGGGCTGGGGACATAGAGGGGACTTTGCAGTATTGGGGCAGGGTCTTCAAAATGCCAAAGACTTGAAATTATGTCCTTTCTTCCACTGTGCACCTCCTGTAGACACAAAACCTTATTAGGACACAATAAAAATACATTATATAAATGTTAGTAGTAAAAATTCATCTAGAGAAGGAAAAAAAGATTTTATTCAGACTGCTAACAAGTGTATTCCCACCAACAACTTATTTCTATGGAGAGCATAAACTGCAGGGTCCTCATGTAGGGTCTCCCCTCATGTAGGTTCTCCCAGCCCACCCTGCCCCACACTCCAAGCGTGTTCCCAGAGTGCAGGGCCAAGCTGTTCAGGAAAAAGACAAATATTAGCTCTTCCCTTCTTAGGGCTCCCATTTGAAACAGTCTTTAAATGTTTAAATTTTAAAAGTTTAAATAACTTTTTCTTCCCCAGGTACATCAAGGAAGAGGGAGCTGTTGTTTTTGTTTGTTTATTTCTTTTTTTCTTTTAAGAAAAATAGAAAGGAGTTTTGCCAGTACCAGAAAACACAAAGAAAGGGGAATAGCTGGTACTTCTCACACCAGGAAGAGCTAGTGGGGAGACAGAAAGGTCCCAAATATTTACAGTCTCATGCTGGGTCCCAGCCTCAGGATATCTTTTTAGTGGAACAGGAGTCCATTCTTTACAGCAGGGTGCTATGGATTGCTAGTGACAATATTGCTATATGCATTACTTGAATTAGGAACTAGAAACAAATTAACTGCTTCACCCTTTGTGTGACAGAGTTCATGAAAAATCACTGAAAAAGCGATCACAAAGTAAGCAAATTTTTCTGAGGAATGCTTTCCCTGTGCTTGCAAGGTGAAAGCAAGCTTGGGAACAAAATAATACTTGTATTATTTACAAGTATTATATATAATACTTGTATTATTTTTTTATTGCTAAGGGGCTCAATCATTACAGTTGTGCTAATAAAGTGCACTTCAAACATCTGATTAGTATCCTAATAAATCATTAAGGGATTAATTTATCACAGTACCATTTTGCCACTTGGACATGTGGCAACAGGAGACAAAATATTTCAGTGAATAACAGGAAAAATCTGCAGCACTGACTCCTTTCTGTTTCCTGTGCATCACTATAAAGATGACTTCATGCATTTTGAATGAGGTTAATTTTAAACAGTTTTCTCTCTTTTCTTACCTTAAGTGCTAAGTGGTTGTGGCAAGGTTAGATCCTAAAGGACGAGATGAGGTTTTGCTGTTAAACTTCTACCACAGTGCTCATGCAGTCAGGGGTGCACAGGCTGTGATTTGCTCTTAATGGGACACCTGAGAAGTGGTTAGTTCTAGTTAAATATGACTTGGACAAAGGAATCATGCCTACTGTGTTCATTCCTCCTTTAAGAGTAAGAAAACACACAGAAACAGAGATTTGGCAGGATACAGCTACATAGGAAAGTAGCTCTGCACAACAGGATGGATTTGTAGAATCCCTACAATTCAAATTTGTAGAATTTTAATTATTTTGTGCTGAGAACATATGTGTCCCCAGTACTGGAATTTTGAAGGATTTGATTCAGTCTGCTTCTGATATGGCCAACAGAGTGAACCCTTCCTCATGGCTGGAGCACACCTTAGATTTCATTTCAGTTAACACAGGCCAAAACTCCACAGTGCAATTCCCAGCCTGGTAAGTAGGAACTTAACACATTTGGATTCACATCCAAAGTTTGTTCCTTGTTTGAACTCAAACATTAGTATAGTTGCTGCCTTTGAGTCTCTCAACTAAGAGGTTCTGGCATGCATGGGAGTTTTTTGGCCATCTCCATGGCATAGCAACAGCTATTTTCTTTTTGGAATCTAGTCTTCCTCCCATGGTGGGGTGAAGGGTTATTAAAAAATCATGTTTGCAAAGATTACAGGTGGGTTTCTACTTCTGTGCAACACATTATGTTCCTGAAAGAGAGAATTTACAGCCAAAGCTACAGGATTGCAATGCACAGGTTTTTTAAAAATAGCTGCATCTAGGGTTCTGGAAATCTAGGATGTTATTTTAGAAATGAAATAAATAAATCGAATATTTAAATGTCTTGAATTAATACTACTACAGGAAAAGTAAAAATTGTGAAGCTGATATAGCTGAGAAGAATAGTCATTGCAAAGATTAAAGAAACAATTAGACTGTAACCACAATTTGAATATATTTTTTAATCATAAGAAAATATAAAGACAAAGAAATCATTTTAGAAATTAAGTCAAATGTTCCAAAATTGGAAACAAATTGTGTCATCTGTAGTGTTTCTGTGTCTGTTCTGAAAAAAAGGGACAGTAGGTATTTTTAAATATTACCTTAAGAAGAACTTTCTAGTTGCCTTTTTTTTTAAATTTCTAAGATAATAGGGGAAAAAAATCAAAACAAAAGAAAAAAGGCTACCCACATCCAGGGATTTAAGCATAAGGTATTTCTTTATTGGACCAAAGCGCTGGTCCTTGCCCTAAAAACCAGATTGGCTTCCATTTCAAAGAAATAACTTTTTCTTCACCAATGTCTAGGCCTCAGCATTCAGTGACAGATTACTTAAATCACAAAAATTCAATTAAATATTTTTACTTCTGCAATTTTATATTGCCTGTCATTTCCTATTTCTGTCCACACCACTTGCCTCCTACACGCTGTGCATCTTGCTTTTGAATCCTCCTGAAAATCTCCAATTAATTTATTCATTGTTGGTAGTACTGTATATGTCTTCAGGTTTAAAATGTGTGAAGACTTAAAATTTAATTTGAATTTTTTCTTAATCTTGTCATCTTTGGATCTTACAATCAAGCTACAGAGTAAAGTTATAACCAAATTTTCTCTAGCTTCTCTAGGGAGATAGTCTTGACTGTAGGAGTGTTTTACAGAGAATACTACTTCTCTCTGAGAGAAGACTCCTACACTTGTGTCCATCGACAATGCCCCTTCTGCCTTGCTCTTCTCCCTAATACAAAAGTGATGGTGTCTCTAAGAACCTCTTTCCACACAGAGCTGCTGCAGATGCTGGGTTACATAGCACAGGATTTGAACTGTACAATCAGTTTGGCTTCCCTGACATGCCTGAAAACATAAAGAATAGAAATCCGAGGTCCCCACAGTTGAATTTCCAGCATTTTCATGTACTTCATCCTTTTTTTTTTTATCCATAAGAAACTGTGGAGTTGGCTACAGGCCATCAAGGATGAAAAAAGGAAACATCTCCAAATCTGACTCTTGAAGCATAAGGTAGATAAGAAGACCCCTCAAGTGTTCTTCTAGGATACATTCTGTGGTCATTACAGTTCTGCACTGAATACTCAGTTCTGGAAGTATTGCCATTATTGTGATTTTATCAATACATGTCCATGGGAAGTTTCATTATTAGTCAGTTATGATTCCATGATTCAATAAGCAATGACTTGTGTCCTTGGAGAGGGATAGATCAGAATTTCTTTGGTTCTTTAAAAGGTATTTGAAAAAGCAAGCCAAAATCACCACATTTTATTGAATTGCCTATTTTGGCACTTTTTTTAGAGATATATTGCCTAGATCAATAGCTTAAAAAGAGGCTACTTACAAATATGAAAAAGATACATCTGCAAATATTTCTTCTTGACTTCAATGATACAGTATTTCATTTGGAATTTATGAACATTTTATACATAAAATCTTGGTTCATGTGGAGGCTTAAGAAAAGTCTCAAAGCTTACATTTGCTCATTAAAAGAATAAAACAGGAAAAGAACAAAGCTATATTTAAAAAAAATATTATCACCATGGTAACTAAATACAAGCTAATTTTGAAACCAAATTTTACTGGGAGGACAGAACAAATCATTACCTCTATATCACTTAACCAGAGATTAAGAAAACCCCCAATAAATTATTTCTCAATAAATAATAATTACCTGAATACAGAATTCTAAAAAAGTCGTGAAAAGAAATAGTTTCAGACATGTTTACGTGATATCATCAGACATTTTCAGACAAGTACCTTTGTTTTAAAACTTTTAGATGCTATTGGCAAAGAAGAAAACACGTGAAGTTAATGATTACTTTACTTTCAAAGAAGAGAGTAATGTCTAAAGGGTAACTACCTGTGCTATTGAAAATATTACCCCAAAGTTTTTCAGAGAGGATCGAAATTGTACCCAGTGTTTTGCACTGAGAAAAAAGTAGGAGATGTGTTTGATTGGCACAAGTGCACAACGAGTGATGAGCTGCTCCCCTTACCCACGCACCACCTACCCGTGCTCCAAACGTATGAGAATTTACAGGGGAAGTGACTCTTTAAAAATGCCACAGAGTGCAAACACCTCGGATCAGTAAAGGGGCAAAAAGATCCATCAGACTAATTACTATCAGCAGGCAAGAAAGGAACATCAGATTAATTTCTTTGTCCATTTAGGATTTGACCTTTCAGCTGAAGCTACCAACAAAGGTTTCCATCTAATGACAATTTTGGTGGCAAGTTTCTGTGACATGTCCATCCATCTCCAGCCTTCTACCACTTGCATCTTCCCAATGACTGAATACCCATTCATTATTAGGACCTGGATTGCACTAAGAAACACATTTTTATGAGTTAACACCTATGCAACCCTCACAGAAAGCCTGGAGTTCTCTACTTCACTATAATATATTGCCTGCTGTCCTGTACTTTATGGAGCAAAATATTAATGTGCAGTATAACAAATTCCCCACCAAAATCAATTAGTGATCATCATTTCATGGCACACTGCAAATGTCTGTATTCCTTTTTGAAGATTTAATCTGCTTTTTAATATGCAGAGTCACTTTTTTAGTTCTGGTAGTGACCAAGCTATTCTGAATGAAAATGGGTTTTTGTTTGTTTGTTTGTGGGGATTTTGTTTTTGGTTTAAATAAATTTTTGTATGGTCCCATCAGGCCTAATAGAGCAGAAATAAGTTATATGTCTTACATTATAACAAATATGCATTACTTTCAACTCCTGATAAAAGCCCATAAAAACATTTATCAATCGCATTGTTGGCAAGTTTTCTTTTAATACTTCCTAACAATCAGCTAATTATACACTATGTCAGATGCTGGACCTTCTTTTTCCTCATGTTCACTGTAGGATTGCCTTCATTTTAACTTCATGTTACTTTTTATGTGGTCAGATACCACTTCCACTTACCAATGAATATTTCAGTATTTTATATTATGTATTCATTGGAGCAGGAAATCAAATGATGCTGTTTTGCTTCCCTAGCAGGTACTCTAGCTACTGGCCACAGGCAGGACAGCTTTTTTTGCTTTCTGTCTTTCACTTAATGAATTTTTAAGCAGTGTGTACAAAGTGGATTTATTCCAAGGCAATAAAACTTAAGGACTGGTGGAAAAACTTCATAGTCTCTGATTCTTAAATCAATGCTCTCTAAAAGAAGAAGGTGAGGGAGGGAAGATATACACCTAGTCACATTAAATGACATCTAAACGTCTGTTGGGACTTCTGTGTTCCAAAAGCAAATGTCTATCTTGTCAATTCTGCCACTACTGTTATATGACAGAAACTAAGTGATTTGAAGGTACCAGAGTTTAGGCAATGATGAGTAAAATTTCGTTGCCGAGTCAGGTTCAGTGGCTGCAAGCCTAATGGATATTCTGTGAACATTAGTGGGAGCTAAGTGCTACACTGAAGCACTTGGAGGAGCCTGCAAGAACATCATCTCTTTGATGTATCCACAACAGGGTATGCAGACTCTACAGGATTTATCTGATTGCTACAGAGACAGCAAATAGTTTCCTGTTTCTTAAACAACCTCAGTATGAAAGTCATCCTTAGGAGCTCTGTGGAATTAATTTTCCACATTTCACTCATTCTTTTATGGGTGGTTTCCAACTCCAGATGAAGTGCAAGTGAGTGAGTACTAAGGAAATATACTGAGCTCTTGAGTGAAACAGAATTTTCTCTGGGTTTAATTATTTCTAATTTTGATGACAAAAATAACATCAAGTGAAGCATGTTAGGAATGCAAAACCATTTACGGAGAATGTGCTGTCATAATTCAAATCCATGCTATCCATAAAACAATGTCAGCATCATCTCACTTTACAATAGCAGTCATCTTAGCACAGCATTTCAGAGGTTCTGTGACAATCTCCAAGAAGCAACAAACATCTGGAAGCGAACTTCATTAAGATTTTGTTCTGAAAAAGTGCAAAATGAAATAAAGTTTTGAGAAGACATGCTCATTGAGGTAATAATGACATTAAGAAAAGGATGATATGAATTTGTTCTCTCACTGCAGCCTCACCACAGGCAGGATAGGAAATATCCCAGTTTTCCTCACTGCACAACTGAAATGTAGGGCTGGGAGAGAGAGACTACCCAGAATCCAACCTACCCTGCATATTATAAGGGATTGTATGTTCAGAAGACAGTAAGTTGACTAAACAAAGTTGGTTTTACAAACAGAAGAGGAAACACCCATGGACCCTACTGAGACCTAACATAGGACTGAGTAACTGATAGTTATGCCAAAAGCCTACTTGGTTGCCTAACTGCCATAAGGATAACAACTATGGAGAGCTAAAACTTCACGGGCAGATGATTCTGGAAAAGCCTTCACGTATTTGAAGCAATAGATCTGCAAGAAGTCAGTCCAGCTGTACACTATTTATTGCCAAGAGGCAGGCCTCTTAAGAAATGGCAGCTAATGAACACCTTATTCTGTACCTCTGCACAAAACCAGTCACTCAGGAAGCATCGACAGAAAAGATGGCACTAGTAATGAAAGAGGCAAAAGAGCTCCAATTAGAGCACACTCACTGAGGAAACAAATTCAATAAAAAAATCGACCTTTTCCTAATTGAACAACAGAGAAAGCAAGAATATGCATCCCAAATGCAGATATATGGAATTTAATGCCATTTATCTTTAAGAAGAAAAGGGGAAAAAAAGACAACCTGGCATACTGTTTCTCCACAGAAATCAAAAAGGAATGGTTCTGGAAAGGAAGTCAGAGGTCTAAACAAGTGTAAGGGAGGCGAAGAGAGACGGCCATCAGGGAAGTTCAGTTCTCAGCTGCTCAGCTGCTATGTGAAAAGGATTAAATGATGTCTCATCAGCTCAGAGCAGCCATGCCTGGAACACCTGATTAGCCTGGCTGGAACAAATAACATCCAGAAAGAGAAGTGATAAGGAAGAAGTCTTGCAGAAAAGAACTTGACACTGCATGCTCTATTATTTCTTTTCTTGGATGCAGAGGCAAACTTGCCCTGTGAGAAACTTGACAAAATATAAAGGGCAACCTCTTCATGCTCAGGTAAAAGAACAAAAAAATTCCTATGCCATGAGTTCCTCTACTTCTGGCAGTCAAGTTACTGGACCAGTATCAGACTTCTATTGCACATTGTGAGTAGCTCTAAGAATATGGCTCTTTTAGAACACCATACATTTCAATTTTAAAAATTCCACTTTTGAATTATACCTGCTGGTTTAAGCTGAAGACATTAATGGGTTCATAAAGTCAACACTGCAGTTAATCAATTCCTACAAACTATTTAAGAAATGGTACAGTCATCTTCTAAAATGTTCATCCAAGTAAGGTCTTTATTTATTGCTGCTGCTGGTCAAGTTCTATAGTTCCTAAATGATTAAGTCCTATAGTTCTAAATTATTCCTTTGTCTAATTCACAGCCTAAAAGCAATTTTAATATTCTCACTTAAGTTTTAAGTGACTGAAAGACCTTTCTCATTCCCTTTCCTATTCAGGTATATAATCTAATAGAGCATCCAAAAAAAATAAGCAAACAAACCTTGTACAAAAAGTATTTATTACAGCTTTTCTTTTCATATTTCTGTACAGATAGGGAAAAATTCTATTTTACTTTTAATAAATATTAATTGAAATGAATTTTCTTTCTGGCACCTTACTTCCTTCTGGACTATCCAGGTATTCCTAAAAGTTTACACACATGCAGACGAGCAAAGAATTTTTTTTTCTTGTATGTCAGTAAACAAAACATTAAGACAGAAAAGGGAGATGAAGGAGGACTTATGAGATAACAGGATGTGCAAATGCTTCAGATCTTTCTGCTTTTGAACTTGTGAGTAGGAATGACTCCTACAAGCGCTGCAATTAATGCTAGACTTTATGTAGATGAGATTAGGGGACAAAGAGGAAGCATTCAAAGGTTGATAGCTTATAGTGAAGGCATTACCTTTCTTCCTCAAGATAGCTCGAGTTGTGTGCCAGATTTTGAATCTTCCCTCTAATTACTTCCTGACCCAGTGAACAAAACACATTGGTCACACATCCAAGTCTTTCATGCTGTGATTTACGCTTCTTTGCAGCACTATGCTGGGCCATTAGACAAATTATCCACAGCACTTTCTAAGACCATGAGTCAATGAATTGGATTACTGCCAATTCAGAAAAGTCCTGCTAAGACTAGCTGTTAAAAGTTATTCAGCGGGGTCCTGAATTTCTAAAATTATCAGGACCAGAATTTAGAGGTTCCACATAATTTGCAATGGCCTTTGGTACCCTTTTGGAAAGCAACAAAAAGAAAAAATTACAGTTTAAAAAAAACCCTTATAAGAAGTGTTTGCTACATAAAAAGTATCTCCCTTTCAATGGGCCCTCCTGGCAGCCAGCAGTGTCCTGTCCTGGGGTACATCAGTCACAGCATCACCAGCTGGGCTTGGGAGGGGATTGTCCTGCTCTGCTCTGAGCTGGGGCAGCCTCACCTCGAGGGCTGGGGGCAGTTTTGGGCACCACAATGTAAGAAAGACATTAAACTATTGGAGAGTGTCCAAAGGAGGGCACAAAGATGGTGAAGGGCCTTGAGGGGAAGCCGTGTGAGGAGCAGCTGAGGGCACTGGGTCTGTTCAGCCTGGAGNTTTGGAGAATGCTCTCGGACACATGGTGTGGCTCTTGGGGCAGTCCTGTGCAGAGCTAAAAGTTGGAATCAATCTTTGTGGGTCCCTTCCAACTCAGCATATTCCATGATTCACGACAAAAGTTACCATTTTTACTTGCAAACAAGACCATCTGCAACGCTAGATATAGCTAATCTTCACTTTTTTTGGCCTGTCTCATTGCCTTTGGGGCAGAGAAGGAGACATGCCTGCAGAAAATACTAAGGCTATAAAAGGAAATCTTGGTTCATTTAGTGTAGCTTGATCCTTGCAAGTGCTCAAATAGTCTTTTGAAAAGAGAACTGATGAATTTATTGTATACATACCACTTATTGCAATCAAAAAAAAAAAAGAAAAATCCAGGCCTCCTAAAGTCTCATGTGGTATTTAGTAAAAAAAAAAGGATTAGTTCTCCAAAGTCAATACTATTCTTAACATTCAGGAGTTCTGCTGTAATGATGGACATATGAAATATGGCTATAGGCACAAAGAGCCAAACCTGTGACAGAAAAGCAAAGCTAGACTATTTTTTTTTTTTAATCTAAGCAGTAGTTTAAACTGAAATGATACTCTCAATAGAAAAGGAAGTGCTGGGGAGAATTTTTAAATCGGCATTCAGGTGGAGTTCTTCAGCATGACAATGGTGCTCTCACACATGGCTTCTAAGGAGCTGTTACAAATAGATTTTTGCAAGGTACCACATTTTTGTATCACTTCTGAATGCCTTAAAACCCAACTGTATCATTAATACCTCAATCTAAAGCCTAGGATAATCTTTAACAATGAAGGATATGAAGAATGGAAGAAAAAAGCATTTCAATAACAAATGTGTCATTTAGTAATGAGCAAATATATGGGGGTTCTGCTTGATTTCTGCTTGAAAATACAAGTCCCCACAGTGTGAGACTGAGGAATACTGGAGCAGAAACCATCTGTCTGTGCTACAGGAATCCCAAGAGATGTAGATCATGATTGAACTCCATTATTGCTGACATTTAACAAAGCCATTAAAAGAGAGTGCTCTTATTCCTACAGTCAACTATTGAGTAAATCTAGTTAAGGTGAAGAGTACAAATTTGGAAC
This sequence comes from Polioptila caerulea, assembly GCA_013397295.1. NCBI lineage: Eukaryota > Metazoa > Chordata > Aves > Passeriformes > Certhiidae > Polioptila > Polioptila caerulea. The sequence continues at coordinate 574,625 of VYXF01005594.1, forward strand.
AAGATGAGGACAGGAAGGTTGTAGGGGCATTGGGGCCAACATGAAGCTTTGGTAATGGCTAACAGAAACAGGAATACATATATATGTCTGCATGTGTGTGTAAATGCTATTATAGGCACACACAAGCATAAAGGCACTTCATTATTATAGGCACAGCAAGCCATGAGTTCCTCACTTATTTCATCTAGGTCAGACTTTGAGCATGAAGACATTAACACCTAAGGAGACTCTGTATCTTGAGTAGATGATAAAACATGAGACTGAACAGATGATGAATCAAGCAGAAAGTGAGAACTGACAGAGAATGCAAGCAGACAAAAGAAAGGAGTTTTCAAGAGCCTTATTGCTATGTTGAAAAGGGTGGGATTCATTAAAAAAAGTATTTCCAGTTTGTGCCCACTGTTTCTGGTCTCACCATTGGGCACCACTGGAAAGAGCCTCCCTCAGTCCTCTTTTGCAGCCTCCCTTCAGGTATTTCTATACATTGATGAGATCCTCCTGAGCCTTCTCTTCTCCAGGCTGGACAGTCCCAGCTCTGTCAGTCCTTTCTCATATGAAAAGTGTCCCAGTCTCTTCTACATTTCTGTGGGCCTTTGGCCACGTGGCCACCTCAATCATTAGTGTTTCAGTTTTCCTGTACTCTTTTGCAAATACTGGGATCTTTGTCTCCATCTTTTTAAAACTGAAGCTTTTCAGACAGTGAAATTGCTACGCTATTTTCCTGTTAGAAGATCAAGGAAAATTATCTTCAATTACAGATGTTCTGAAGATTTCTGGTCTTGTGATGTACAACATCCCTTCCCAAACAGATTTGAAATTAGATAGAGAATACAATTATTTCACACACTCCATACTTCAAAGCCTTGTCCAAAGCCCGTGTATACATATGAGCTTAAGCACATTTGATTTCCTAGTTCTGTGAGGAAGAGCTGGGGTTTACTTTTGCATCTAGAAACTAGAGCAGAAACAGCTGCTGGGAGTAGCATTTCATTTGCAGCACATTCCTGCACAAACTCTGTGTAGAATAATGCTGGATGACATTTTAAGATCAATATAAATCTTTGAATCAGAGCAGAGCCTTCAGGAAAAGAACTGACACTCAGGAGACACAAAAGCCAGACTTATTTTCTCTTTTATAGTGATAATTTTGTATTGTCATTACACTTCTTAAGAGAAATGAAGCTGGCCTGTTTTCCTGACCCTTCAGATAATACTTTCTGGAGTCAAAACATTATCTTGCTTCCTCTTTAAATAAAATGGGATTACAAAAAGAAATGAAAGGTTTTTAGAATTATAAAATAGCCTTCTGGTGCTTATGAATTCCTACAGTAGCAGGAACCGAGCACATTTGACAGCTTTTCAGTATAATGTATTTCACTTGAGAGCAAAAATTTTAGTTATAACATCCCTTGAAACAAAACAACTAATACTAGTCTTCAGAGTGAATCTTCATAGGGTAATAAGGAAAATTTAATGAGAATATTAGTCATCCTACACAAATACTTCAAATGGCTCAAGGAAGAGAAATTATACAGAAAGTGCTGTGTACATGCCATGGCTTTAAAAGGAATATTGGATCTTCATTTGCAGTGATAAAATTACATACAAATAGAAGAAAGTATGACAACTACTGTTTTTCACCCCTCATCACTTTAGCAGCTCAGAACAGAGTTAAATTGCTCTGCAGCATTGAGCAGCACTTGAGACACAGGAATGGTCAGGCTGCTGGCAAAACAGGCTCCATTTTGTCTGGTATTTAATTTCTGCATTGTTGGTCCTGACCCTTCAGTAAATTATGCTCTGAAATTAGTGCTGGGAGCTGCAACAAAGGGATGTGGCCACTCATCTGTTTCTTCACAAACTAGCAAAATCCTTAATGGTGCAGTCCGGAGAATTAAAGTAATTATTTCCAAGCATCCCGTCACACAGTACCTGGTGTGGGTTTACACAGGCTTGAATTAGATACTTTGGATCCCTGCAAAGTGAATAGGGCAGTAAGTTAAGAATAGAACACACTGCTGGCTTGCTTTTTAATTAGGATCAAGGCAGATATCCACAGGTAGTGCCAAAGTCAGTCATATACAACATATAATTTCTTCCTGAAATCTTAGGGTGCCCATGGGAAACAGTTTCAGAACCTGACACACTTTAAGACATATAAAAAGATTTTAGCCACAGCAACCTAGGGCAAAAGAGAAAGCATTTGTGTCAGCAACATAAGGTAATAAAATAATTCAGGCAGGATTCAGCAGACATAGTGTCAGTTCTTTCCTTAGACTTCTCCCACTTCCTCGGCAGTTCTCTAAGCACAGCACAACTGTGTAACTGGAAGGGTAAAGGGAGAAGCACTTTTTGTCCATCCTGTTAGCAGTAAGACACCGTGCAGCAAAAAGCTACAATACAGAAAGCTAAAAAAACAGCTAAAAGGCTCCTTTAAGCCTCACAAATTCTTGGAGCCTGACCCCAGAGAAGCTCAGAACAGTTCAAACACAACCATCTCGCCCCACATGTGAGATGGCCAAGGGATGCTTTACTGCCAGCATGGGTTTTATCACACAGTCATGGCACAGTACATTCTATTGACAGCCAGGTAAATATGCTTGCACCAACACCAGCCCCTTTAAGTCCTTCACAGGTATCCAACCTCTCAGACATGAACATGTCACTTGTATAATTAATTTCAGAAATAAATGACGCAAATAGACTACTTTTCCAATTTGGACCTGAAGTAGATGAACACTTGGATTTGTGACTGAAAGAGCACAGATTACCCCCCTGTGCTGTGGCTGTGCTGTGCCATACTTGCAGAGCACCAAGGCTATCTCTGCTCCACAGGCTGTTCCCCACTAAGTAGGCTAGGGGTGAGGCAGGAATTTGGGAAAAGACAGACAGGACAGCTGACCCCAACTGACCAAAGGGACATTCCATGCCATATGACACTGTGATTAACAATAAAAATTTGGGCAAAGAGGAGGTAGCAGGAATCAGGACACTCCTGGTTATGGCTTTTGTCTTTCCAAGTAATCACTACACATGATGGAGCTCTTCTGTCCAGGAAGTGCCTGAACATCTGCCTGCTGGTAGAAAGCAGTGAATAAATTCCTTATTTTGCTTTGCTTCAGTGCATGGATTGTTTTGTTGCCTTCTGGAGGCTGCCCTGGAACAGAGACTAGACAGAGCAAGAGGAAAAGTCGATATTTATTAAAAGGCCTCGAGGGGTACACCTGGGCCACACAAGAGTCCGGCCAGATCACACCCAAGATGCCCCAAAATGGTCACAAAATGGATGCCTGATCACAAGGTCCCACACTTTTATAAGTTCTGGTCCATTTGCATATTAGAATCAATTGTCCAATCACAGCTTCAGGTTATGAAGCTCCATCCTCCTGTTTTTTTCTTCTCACTTCATCACTTCTCAGTTCACTTTCTTTTGTTCTTGGGCCTGAAAGTTGTCCTTGGTATCGAGCTAGAGAAGGAATTGTTTTGTCTATCTACTCTGGGAAGAGAACTCAGTAGCACTTAATATGAAATCTAAAGCTACCCACTAAAACAGCACAGGATCTAAAAACTATAAAAGCTAAAACCTAAGGCATCAGTTTTACTTATTAAACAGTCTTTATCTCAAGCCACAAGTTTTCCTGGTTTTGCTCTTCTGATTCTCTCCTCCATCCTGCTGCAGGAGAGGGAGGGGAGAGGGGGAAGAAAGTGAGCAGGCAACTGGGTGGGTGTTCAGCTGCTGGCCCTGCTCAGCCCACTGAGGCTAGGCCAGCAAGAATGGTATTTACCATCAGCAGCCATGGGCACTACTGAAACTGGAAAGTGTACACCTCTCCTTCAATAGCTATTGGCTTTGATACAGCTGCAGATAGCAGAGGCTGAAACACTGGCTAAGACTGCCACCACTCTGAAAGACAGAGCACACAACTGGGGTAGCTGAGGACAAGGCTATAGTGAAAGTAAGACCAAAAGGAAAGCCAAACCCAAAATCTTCCAGGTAAGGTCTTCACCTACAGTCATCTGCAGTCGATATCACCATACATCTTTCTCCAATTACTATTACTCATGTCTAAGAAGCAGACAAATCTGTCTAGGCTGTAAATCAATTAAATATCAAACAGCTACATCAGATTGGCATTGTGTCCAAACCAATAAAATTAGAGGACATGAAGGGAGGGAAAAGAAAAATCAAAATCCTGAGCCCTTCATCATGACATAGGGACTTCTTTAGAGTACCAAACCATGAAGATTAGACAAGTCAAGGATTTGGGGTTTTTTTAATACCTATTGAAAAATTCTGAAGTGCTCAACCTAGTGATACTTCAGTATCTAGATCTCCATTGTGGAAACAAGTACAATGTAATCAGGATTCTTCATCAGTCTTAGAGTAAAAAATAGTGGACTGCCTCTTCCAAGCTGGAGAAAAGAAAAATATATGCCTAGAGTTCATTCATATAAATTAGAAAAGTTAGTTGATAAGATGACAGTTAGAGGCAAACTTGTACACAAGTGGCTGTGGAATGACACTAATGCATCTTTAGTTAGGCAACAAAGGAAGTGCACAGATTTTAAGAACATAGCTTCAAGACAAATTTGCTGGCTAAGATAGCTAGGAGACAAGGATATGGTGGGGTGGAGGGAGATTTTTCCACTTACTACAGAATGATCATAAAAACACAGGGAAAAAAAAGAATCCTTTAGCAGACAAAGGACAAGAATTCATGAGCAGCTTGAAACATGACAAAAATCAGTACATGAAATAAAAATGAGTTCAAATTATCAAGTGTAGAAGACTCAAATGAGAAAGTCTAGGATAAAGTGAGACACATTGTTTCTTCATAATAATCACACAAATATTTCAGGATGTGAGAGTCACAAGAGGGAGCACGAACAAAATGAAAAGAGAAAGAAGACAAGAATTCTGTGTGGAAAAGGAGAGGAAAGACAAGACCCAACTGAACCACAGGATACTGAGATGTTTTAGAAAGTATCACACCACATTGTTATCGTCACCTCTGAGTTTTCAGAATTCTGGCCTAGAAAAATGTTTGGTGTGACCCACAGAACTCTCACTGTGTTCTTTACCTATTCTTCTGCATTAGAACTGATGAAAATCAGGGACCTGAAGAGAAAAAATTCCAGAAAAGATGGAAAATGCCATTATCTGCCTTTCACAGGGGTACAACAAGGAGTCAAAAAAATCATAAAATAGCTTGAACTCAATTCCAAAGAAAAGACTGGAACATATAATCAAGCCTATTTTCAAGCAATTCACAGTGAAGATGAATGTTTAACCTGTCAAGAGTAAGTCATTTAATCAGTTGCATTCTCTTCCACAGCATTTTTCTATACTTTTCTTTTACACTTGTTTCTATGGATAACATCTTTTTGCTGTCTTAACTGAATAGCTCTTACTATCAGTGTTCCAATGTAAAAAAAGGAACATGAGTGCTATTTAACATGGGGAGGGGGATGGTACACCACTTAAGTGCAGCACATTATCACATTTTGATTTGCTCTACATTATTTGCTTAACTTTCAGAAATTCTGTCACACAACAGCCTGTTTCCATGAGTGATTTTTTTGTCACTTGAATTGATTTACAGCTTTTCAAAGATTTATTTTTGCCCCAATTTATCTTGGCAGTCACGAGCAGTGGATATTCAGCCTTGCTTTTCCTTCTTAAAGAGAAACCAGTGGAAGTCACAGTTGCAATCTTTTCTTCACCTGCTCCTTGACAATATTTGAAAATAAGATAAATTCCTTATTGAATAAACCAGTAAAATGGGGAATTAATGTCAGATGGGCCACTTCTTTCTATAGTGTGAATTCAGCCTCTGAAACATGCATATCCTATACACCTATGAATGCTTTAAATCCCCATGAAAATACCACTGTGCTATAAATTCTCATCCAACACTCCTGCCTCCAATCTCCTTTTGTTGTGGTTTGATGCTGGCCCAGTGCCAGGCACCCATGGGAGTCACTCACTCACCCTCCCCTGCCACAGCTGGGCAACAGAGAGAAAAGGAAAATAAGTTAAAGAAAGTTTCAGGAGTGAGATAAGGACTGGGAGAAACATTTCAAGGGCAAAACAGGCTCAACTTTAGTTGCAAAGTGACATTTATTACTAACAGAGTCAGAGAAAGATAATGAGAAATAAAATAAACACTTAAAACACTTTTTCTTTCCCCAGCCCCCTCCCCTTCCTGACAGCACAGGGACACAATGGCATGGGGGTTTGGTCAGTTCCCCACAGAGGTTTTCTTCCACTGCCCTGGGAGAGGAGTCCTTCCCCTGTGAGGCCATGGGGTCCCTCCCACGGGTGACAGTTCTCTGTGAACTTCTCCAGTCTCACGAGCAGCAGCCAAACCACACCTGCTGCAACCTGAGCCCCTCCCAC
>VYXF01005594.1:583218-604767 GCA_013397295.1 Polioptila caerulea
GGGGGTGGGGACGGGGGGGAGACAGGCTTTGGGCAGGCAGCAGCAAAGGAATCTGGTTGATTTTAGGACAAAGTTCAACAGGTTTAACCCAAGTGGTAAAATCTTACTGAAGTACCCTCTTAGTATGTTCCATCTTTATACAAAGCTAAATTTTATCTTTTCATCACTGGATTAAATCTTTTACCCACTAGCATACAGGAAGCAGTTAACTGACCTTTTCAGTGAGGACTGGCACAACAAAAATGTAGTAAATCCTCTGATGGCCTTAGGTAAAGCACACTGAGACCTCTGAGTCACAGAGGAGTCCTTCCCTGTTTTCTGATGTTCACAGGATTATCTTTTACTGCAATTAAGGCCCTTTTAATTTTGTCTCAAAGATGATTCTGAGCTTCCCTTTAGGCATGTTATTGAGCCTGCCTTACTCCATTATGAGTTCTGAGCCCACCTGCTCAAGCAGTGCAAACACACTTGCATTCTGAGGAACTGGCAGGTGATGACAAGTCAGTCAGCTCATCTATCTCATCAGTTCCTTGTGGACCCTCAAGGATCAAGTGTGCACAGCAATGCTTCAGCACAACTCAAAAACCCCTTTGAGGTGATCTGTCAAAAAAGCTTGGCTTCTCTCTTTGCAGGTGACAGCTGTTCCCTAGTCCTGGTGTGTCTGTTGCTCTCTGGATACCTGAACAACATGGAAGGGGTCTGGGCATAGCCAAGGCATTGCTGAGATCTGCTGTATCTTTTGGTGAAAAATCTCATTTTATCAACTTGCCATTTAGACCACTTTTATTTCACTTCATGGTGTGGCAAAACATTCCAAAAAGATTAAAAAAAAAAAAAAAAAAAAGGAAGAAGATTACATATATTAGCAGTACAGAAGTACAAATTGTGTAAGATGACAGCATGATGACAGGCAGAGGTATAGAAAGGGAAGGGACAAGAAGCCCTTGGCAGACTTCCCTAGGACATAGGTCTCCCTTAGCTAGACAAGTGACCTCCAGTGTGGCTAAGACAGCATCACATCCACCTTAAAATCCAAGTCTGCAAGCCTGACATGGACACTTCTCTTTTTTGGTAGAGCTCCTTAGTTCTTACAGTTGTCTTTCCGGAGTCCTACACAGATGGAAAATCCTTCTTCAAGAGCCTTACAATGTGATCACTTGTTGGCTGTCCTGAGATTAGTCACTATCTTTCCCCAAATCATCACCCCACTCACGCTGTAGTTCTCCCTCCTTTCCACTCCCTAGCTGCTGGGTTTTCTTGCTACTACAGTAGAAAACTGAGTGAGCCCACAAACAGATTAAGCAAGCACTGCATGCTGCAGGAATATGCAGAGAGAGAGAGAGAGAGAGTCCCCAGGCACAGCAAACTACGAAAGCAGTTCAGCATGACTCAGTTTCATACTCATCCTATTGCTTCCTTACCTAGGGAATGGTGTATGATTATTCTTAATACAGGCACTGTTTCACTTCTGCATATATATTTTTGTATTTCACTAGTTAAAAAATTGATTCAAGAGCGAGAACTCCCTCTGTTTTTTATAATGGTCACTTCTGAAAATTCTGTATAAATACAACATAATTTACACTAAACTTTATATGCTACACTAAACTACACATTTTATTAATGTTATAGAAGTGTCCACATTACGAAAATTATGCTTCACATTCTTAGCCCTGGGGCAAGAGGAGACATAAGGAAATTATTTTAATACTTTGACACAATCATTTCCACCCTAGGAACTTTTTAAAATTAAACTTCATTGCTGTGGAAGAGCATTTTTCATAACTAAGAACTAATCACACAAACAGGAAGATGAAAACAATATAACTCATTACTTGCTCTTGGAAGAGAAACTCTACAGCAAAGAACTAGAAGTGCTTTAAGGATAGCTGAACACTGGCTATGGCTTGCTGGAAATGGGCAACTTCAGAGAGAATCTGCCAAACTCCTGAGTGGAGCACATTAGAGAGTTGTTTTGTTTTTTTCATATTGGTGACTGCCACTGTAGGTGACTACAGAGCAGGAACCTCTTCAGCACAGTGGGAACAAGAGCAGCTAGCTAAATCCATTACAGTATGGAGAACAGCTCTCATCCATGCAATTTAACAGTCAAGGCCAACACGTAAAGTTTTATAACTGCAATGTTATAAAACTCACACAGGAGCACTACAGATTTAGGAGTACCAGCATATTTCAAAAAAATAATGATGCTGTATGAGCTGTGATGAAATGTAAGTTAAATTAAAAAACATACATCTGTCAAGTAGCAGCATAATCAGCAGTTAAAGAGCTCAGGATCTGCAAAAGACTCACCAGGAATGGCTTTGGAAAGAGTCCAAGCAATACACAGAGAGCAACAATAAGGCACCAGGTACAGCCTGAACGTACAGTTTCTTTTATACATGAGAGGATCATAACCTAAGAGAATTCAACTACACACCACCAGATTATTTAAATGGAGCTCTAACACTACTTGAGGATACATTTTGCAATGTTAATACATAAAATGAGTGGATTCCTCAAGGCATTTAAAGATCATTTGCCCACAGGATTGGTTTAGATTCCTGAAAGAGTGTTTTAAAATATAGGCTGAAAAACAAATGGAAATACAAAAGCTTGTAAGTTTGTTATTGGAGAATAGTGATTTAAGTCCTATATTTAATTTAAATGGAATAGGTAAATCTAAATAAGGCCCGTCAGAAACATAAGGAGTAAGATTAAAAGTAACACTATCAGGAGTGATATGCTATGCTTTTTTATGAGATGAGCTCTTCAGTTCAAAACATCCCCACCGTATCAGACAGCTCAGAGCTGCTGCTACAAAGATTTTTTCAGGCACTGGCCTAAAACAGGACACTAATATGAAAACACTTCTATTTCAGTACATTCCTTAAGACAGAAATTCACATGCATGAAGAGCAGCCCTTCTCCACATTATCCATCCAGCCCAACGATAGATTTGCCAAATCTGAATGACGTACTTATCACTGTGTCTTTGGCATGGGACCTGGGAGCCTTACTGGGAACTGTGAACACACATCCAGCAAGCCTGTCAAAACAGGGCCTGTTCACACATAGCTAAGAGGATGAGACAGAACCATCCTCACATGATTTCTACAGTGGCACCGGAAATCTGTGGAAACAGTTGAAAGACATTAAAACAGCTCCTTGCTCAACTGTAGGATGCCAGCTTGTCAGGATGCTGATCCTGAGCTTTTTCTGAAACAAAAAAAATAGACATTCTTCATCTCCAGAAGATAGGACTCCTGTTGGTAGGATGTGGATTTCTCCTGTTACCACTTGGAACTGGCACCATTTGTCTGCTCAGCAAGCCTTGCACATCAGTGCTGGTTTCACACACATCACATGGCAGCACTGGTTCCCCAGCATGAAAAACCTTTTGTTCAGCAGGACAACATAGCAGTGTAGATTAGGTTGGAATGTTACAACACAGCTTTTTTCAAGCCTGGAGGAGCAATCTAGCTACTCTTGGAATGTCTCCAAGACCAGAAAAACTATAATTTGCTGCCAGCCAGGTGCACCACTCTCTGGTCAGACCATCACCACTACCCTTGCCTCGTGGACACATCACAGAGCAATTGCTGATAGAAGCTGCTGCTTCTAATTTCCCTTTTGATGTCGATGTTTAGAAGTCTGCAATACATCCAATTCAACAGCAGGGACAAAGTTCTCCCTCAGAGGACAGTGATGAGGATTCTTTCCCAGGTGTGAAAACAGAAGTTTGTTTCACCCAAATTGAGGACAGTGCCATGATCTAGCAGTACTGGGTAGGTATTGCAGCCAGCCTGCATGAAGTGGAGTGTACTATCTGTACTTCAACACATCAGATATTAGGCACAGCTGCACAGAGGACATCTCTGAATATACAAGGGACATTAACTACAGATTATCTAGGAAGTTTGGTAACCCAAACCATGAACTAATTTTAAAAATACCTGGAATAAGTTTGTTCAAATTAAATGGCTCAGTTTTCAGATAGGACTTGCTCAGACCAAATTCTGCCCACAGGTTTTAATCCACCTTTGTTATGAATGCGAAAGAACTAAAGTGGAAGGTCTAATCATCCAGGATCAGCACCCACTCAGCTTCTACCAAATGTTCCTCTTTGCCACATTCCAAAATAGGTGATACAGCTCTTGAGATCTAACTTGTCAAGAATATGATTCTGTGATTCCATGAAAAGAATCACAGCATGGTTTGGGTTAGAAGGGAACTTAAAGATCATCTAGTCTAACCTCCTTTGCAATTAGCAGGGACAACTTAAACTGGATCACCTGTCCAGTGATGGGTTAGAGAAATCTGATTCTCTGTCAGCAAAGAAAGACCTCTTAAAGATCAAAATTTAGAAACCTACAGATCAGGTTTAGGTCTTGCATACCTGTTGAGACAAGGGGTTAGGAAATTGAAGCCTAATTTATTAAGGGTGACTGTTTAGCTGTTGCATATTGCTCAATATTTATTGTGCTTGCAAAAGCAGGAATGTGCTTGCAGAAGCAGGATGGGAGGACACAAGGCTGTTGTGATACGGAAAGGAGCCAGGACTTACAAACAGGGTGGAAGAATGAAAGGCTGTTGTGATAGGAGAGAAATTGTGACCTCGTTTCTGATCCTCAGACCCTTAAATCAGTCAAAACTAACCTTGAGGTTTGAACTGCGACCAAGAGATGGGGGAGCACACGCAAGGAGACAAGGTGAAAAGTTCAGCTGAGGAAGAGTGGTTTTACTTCCTCCCAATGACCACCGAGCGACCACTGGGAGGCACTGGGCAAGCACAGACAGAGTCTGGAACTCAATTTAATATAAAGCAAAGCTAGGCAGGGCTAGGTAATGAATATTATAGGCATATTCCAAAACTTAATGCATCTGTAACATTTCAGGGAACAAACAGAAGGATAAGCACACATGCCTTTGGAGAAGCTCTCCCCTATGTGTCTCAGCACTGAATACATACCAGATTTACAACCTGAACGAGTTGTGGAGCTTTTCTTTCCACGTATCACTGTAACCAGCAAGCTTCTTTCTCAGCACTCAGCTTTGCTTACACCACCCTGCAGCACTAAGACCCCCCACAATGCAAACCAGCCTAGAGTGAAGCAGCACTGAACTGTAATACAGCAGACTGTCTGAAGTGTGGACCTCTGTGGTGCAAGCTTTAATTTCTGTGGATCCAGCACATGTAAGAGTCTTTTCTCTCAACCTTTGTCTTTTCTCTGAACAATTGCTTCCCAGAGCTGTCAGCCCCTTCTAGAATATAGTCAGGTACCATTTGGACAAGCTCTGAGCAGCACAGGACTAAGAGTCAGAGAATAAAAACAGTCTCCACAAAAAAAAAACCAAAAACATTCTCTATTATTAAGTCTCAACTCTATGTTCAGAGATAGTTCAGGAAAGATTACAATGGATCTATAGTCAATTCTGACAGTACCCTTCTGCCTCTCAGAACCAGGGACAAGACCAGGTAAGTCTGAAACCTCTTCTACAATGATCAAACCAGTCAAGTATTAACTTTTCAGGAATGTAATTTCAAACACCTAGAACAGATAGCATTTTCAACTCCATTCATTAAAAGCATGTTTTTAATATATTTAATTCCTTTATGAATGGAAAGGAAAACAGTTGGGTCTGTATTTTCCCTAAATAGTTCAAGCACAAAACAGCATGTTCCAAATCCCCTAGGATCTGAAACCCTTGAGGTTTTCAGTAGGATCTCCACTCAACACTTTTGAAAATCACACCCTAAAATAATCCTGACATCAGTCTCTGCACAACTTAAAAGGCACTATCTTTCTAGACAAGGAAATTAATAAAAATATTATTTCTTTGATACAAATATCTGAAAAAATAAAATGGCTGCCTCACAGCTGGGAAAATGAGGATTCCTCTGGAGTTCGTATTTTCCGGTTACGATTTCTTTTTTCTTCATGCACTAGAAAGATCCATTGTTAAGAAATTGCATCCATTGTTAAGAAATTAACTTCCAAATTTAAAAAAACCCCAACCTGTTCTATATTCAGGACTTTGCATCTCAAGATGGAACAAAGCACTCTTCTTTACAATAAATGGAAGTTTTCTTCATTAGCCCATTCCAAAAGAACATTCCATGTAAATCAGATATATTTGTCTACAGCATCTTACCATTTGGAAAGATCGTAAAGGTAACAGACAATAAGGATGTAGATTTTCTAACTTAAAAGTCTAAAGAAGACTAAGTAAACCTCAGAGAACTCAAAAACATGTAGATGTGGTGCTTAGGGATGTGGTTTACTGGTGGACTTAACAGCATTAGATTTACCTGTTAATCTTAAATGTTGGACCTGAAAATCTTAAAAGTATTCCCCAAGTTTCCTAAATTATTCTTTAATTCTTTACTTAGGACATAAATGGTACCTTTAAATTATATACTAAGTGTCAGAATCAAATATTTTAATCCCACTCTTTCAAAAGCCTAATACAGTGATAAGTCCACAGGCTGTAAGTTTGGGAAGGGGCTTATGTGTATGAGAAATATCATAGGTATTCACACCAAGTCCTTGCTGTCCTGACTCTGAAATACTCCTGGTTGAAAAAATACACTTACCATAAGTGGTAGTGTCATGATTAATGTTTAGGCAGTTTAGCAGGAACAGAGGTATTAACTCAATCTTTTGGTTGAAATATTTTACTTCCTTGCAGGAAGTTCCACACATTCTGCTGAAAAGCACCATATCCAGACTGGAATTTCAGTAGGAACTACACACTTGTTCAGCTTCACATTTACTCTTGAATGTCTCACAATCTCCATTTTTATGCAAGCCACTTGGATTTTTATGCTAAGGATTTTGAAATTGTCCAGCAAAAAATTTCAGCTGTTTTGTTTTATAGGCAACCTGAATTACTTTCTTTGTGAAAAAACACAGATGTTTATAACACACAAAATATGGACTCAACATCAATACAGGAGGATCACAAAACTTACCACATCTGTGGCTTACCACTATTATCTATTATTCACCCCTCTATAAACTGAAATTCTTCTGTCTGACCCCCTAAATACATCACATCTAGAAATAAATCTGTAAGAAAGCTATAAATACAGGTCATTATATGCACTTAAACTTTGTTTATTTAAAAGAAATACAGCTCTTTATAGCTACAAATTTGACTGAAGTGCTATCACTCATGCAACCTCTCTGAATAGAAGGAAGTTAAAAATAGACCAAGTTTCAGATAATTTTTTGTAACAACAACATCTCACTAAAGCTGAAGAATTTCTGATCCATTTAATTATCCAGAATTGGCAAGTGTCTTAATTTAGAAGCAGAATTTGGTTTAGAGTATTAATAGAAAATCGTATCTTGCCACAATCAAAACAAGCCTTTTATTCCTTTTGAGAAGTAGATTCAAAATACACATTTGCAGAAGAGATAGTGATTCTCAACTTCATTCCTTTGCTTAATCTGCAAGAAAAATGACCTTGCAGAAGGTTACAAGGGAACAGATCTACATAATGTAAGAAGCATTTTCAATATGAACTATGTTATGAACATGAACTATTAACCTGAGATCCGGAAAAATGTTACAGCCTGAGTATTTCAAATTATTTTGATAATTTCAGACAAGGATAAATCTTTCTTCCTTTGCTTTATCTCAGAAACAAGGCTTTATTTCCCTGCCCATGCCCAGAACTGTATCAGAGCAGTCATAAGGGCTGAGTATCTGCTTACTTATTGGAAAAAAGTTACATTCTACACTTCATCAGTTACCTTGAACACTTCAACTGTATCTCTGCTATGCATAACAGCACTTCGTATTATTTTGGGATAAACCAGATAATAGTTTCTACAAGGGGGTAATGCTTTTCAAAACTCTATTGTAGGCCAAAAACTGTCCAACTCAAACTTGTGTTGACAAAGCCAAGTAACAGCTGAAATCCCAAGAAATAGAGTTTCTAAGCAGTAGAAGACATCTCAAAGAAACTGCATAGTTATGTCTACACTGATTATTCAGAAGCAAATCATAAGCATTGAAAAGGTTCATTAGCTTTTGGCTTAAATATTCACATTTTCTGAGCATGCAATTACCATCCTTTGCAGCATGGCTCTTGTACAGGTACAATCTACCCAGAAGTAGATTAAAATTTTCAGTGCAAAAATTTCAAGCCTACCCTGCAATCATTTTCCTGAAATTAAAGCAGAAAATACAAAAAGTTAACAGATACTTCTTTTCATCTTTACTAGGAAAGGCTTTTCACTTTTTTTTGACAATCAGCAGGATATCTGCAGCACACTCTCAGCTTCAGATAAGGAAAAAGCAAACAATTACAGGCTTTTCATACTTATGACCTAGAACTGTGGATAAACTACCAACCACTGTAGTCCAAGTAGCAAAATGAAGATCTGTTTGATACATATTGCTGAATTCTATCTAACATATTCCTAGTGATCTTAGTTTATTTGACATGTCAGCAAAATTTAAGGCTCCAGCATGGTAGAAGTCAACTGGAAAAGTGCAACAACAAAGGTAACTTAAGGAAGGTCTGACAACAGCACTACAGAAGTTTTGAAAGCTCACACTTCAGAGATGGATCTGAAATACCACTCATTTAAAGAAAGCAGTGAAACAATTCTAATGCCCTTTAGTGACTTTAGTCCAGAAAACAGATCTCTGAAGACTCAGTTGAAGATATTAAATGTTTGCTTGCAAGGTAGAAAACTATTGTAACATGACTGCAATGTTCAAATTCACTCCCAAAACTACAAACTGGACTATCATTTTATATTTAACAGCTAAATGAGTGAGATGTGCTGCTACAACAGCACTATAACTTTGTGGATGAAAAGTAATTAACTGTTCTAACTGCAAGTATTTAAGACTGCACAAGAGATAACTAGGACAAAAATATACTGGAAGTTCTGTTTCTTGGAAGTTCCTGCGAGCATTGATCAAAGCCAAGTATTTTAAGTCACGGCTGTCTTAAACTTCACTGCTAGGTTTCTTGACTGGGTGATAATGGATGTAGAAAACCAGAGTTCACACAGCAAACTTCAAGAACACCTCTAGTTCATTTTAAAGGCACAGTACAGCTAAGAAAGGTCAAGTTTCCATCACATGAAGTATTTCGTGATAAATTCTTGAGTGTGTATTCATTACAATTACATTAGTGCAGGAAAAATAATTAAAAACCTTGTCAGTCAAATGGTTCATTGAACTCCTGAAAAATTTTAGTGAGGATGTGGCAGGTGCCGAATGATTCTGATTATGGATGTTGGCAGTTATTTACTGCTTCTATGACAGAGGGTGACAGCAGATGTCTGAAGTAACTTTTGAACCCTCCTAGATAAGCCTGCTTCTTGATAGCTGCAATTAACAATGGGCTGCTTATAAATCTGATTAATACCTGGATTAAAAAAACTGGTACTTACTGAGTCCTCCAGTTAAAAAGACAAAGTCATAATTTCAAAGGCAGATTGTTATATTACTGCATATAGACCATTTAGACAGGAAACAGAACTGGATTGGGAAGAAATTCCTGGAAATAAAGGAAATGCTAGAAACAGGAGAGACCTGTAACAATATGTACCCAGGCACTTGCCAGGCATCTTGGCCAGTGATCCCCTAAGCCTGAACATAGCATGAAGCAGCTGCATAGCACAAAACCAACACCTTCCCAACCATCTCCCCCAGATGAGCAGCGATCTACCCAGGGCAAAGTTAGGGCAGAACGTATATAACTCTGCAAAGTTGTGTTACAAACAAACCTGTAAGAAGGAAGTGACAATTTTTGGTTAAAACTGAAGATGAAAAATGAATAAAACCCACAAAGGAGGGCATCTGAGCAGTTAACTTTATTTAAATTAGCTCATATAAGTTTTTACCAGGGCATCTACAAGTAAGTATACTCCAAGTTCTTGCTATGCTCTGGATGCAGCTTAAGGACAGCCAAGATCCCATTGCACCTTTTGTTTGAATTACTTCTTATAACTAATTCCTTGCAGGTTTCCCCAGTTGTCATGTTTAAATAATAATCAGCTAATTCTAGTCAGACAGCTTTGACTGCCTAGTCAAATTTCAGTCCCTACTCTCAGTGTTTGAAGACATTTGTCCTTTCAAATGTCATATTGGTAGCAAACAGATTGATTGATACTAATGGATCTGAAAATATGCAGACCTTATGATCCACCTGCAACACCAGGAGATGGACTCTATCTATGTGGGTCCCTTCCAACTCAGCTTATTCTTTGTGTGATTCTTCCACATTGCCACATCCACATTTATATTACTGGAGCAGTTGGCACAGAAGGCTTGTTAAAAGACATCAGATTTTTTTATTCCTATAGTCCAAACATCAATTCCCTGTGCTCCTGCACTAACTATGCAACTCACCTAAGACCTCCTCTAATACTGAAACTAAATCAGAATTCTGAAGTTTCTGAGAGCATGCTGTTCTGAAATACTGCAAAAAGAGGCAGATAGTTCTCAAAATAGCTTTAGTGTTTGCAAACATGAAAGCAGGACATAATATTAATAACTACTATTACATCCTAATAGCTATTTAACAATTAGTCTCATAAAAAAGACTACCTAATTACCTTTCCATGTGCTTGCATAGGCTATAATGTCCCTTAGGAAGCACTAGAAGCTTAAAAATCTGTCCTTGTAAACATTTTCTCTTTCAGAGTCTGTCGAAGGATATATGAAGATTTTTTCATCCTTAGAAATATAGCTCAGTAATAACTATATAGCTAAAATAGGATTAATTTACAAAGACAACACAAATGACAAAAATATTTCTGAACTGTGTTTATATAAACATATTGGTTTATAAACAAATTGACAACATGTACTTTAAATATTGAAAGAACTTCAAACTAGACAATTTGCATTAAAGAGAAAAATAAGTTAAAAATTAATCACATCTTAATTATTCCATTGGTTATGACTAGATCAGGCACCTGGAAGTTTCACAACCAAACCATACTAAAACACTGCAACAGTGCTGAATATTGCAATTTACACTATGATTTCCTTCAAGAGAGCAAAAGCCACCTCATAGTTACCTGAGGATTTCATGGTAACTCAGTGAAGATCACAGTATGAAAATGACTTATTTTCCACAGACTGGAAACTCACCATTTAAATAATATTTTTGGCATACTTTAATGGACAGTCAGTCTCTTGTTAGCTATAGTTTTATACAGAAATCCCAGCAAAACTAATGCAAAAGTTAAGTCAAGCCCTTCTGAGAGTGTAAACTTCATGCAAATCTTTCCTGCAATATTTGCACTGTTTTGCAGGATTTTAGCTAGTTGTATTTATGAATAAAAAAGTCCTACGAGTTATACATGAAAGTATTTAAGAAAACCTAAGTTAACAGAAAAGCATTGTGAATTATGAAATAGTTACAACAGTTCATCAAATTATACATCAGAAGGTTACATACATGTTTAATCATAAAACAATATTTTCTATATATTATTCAAAGTCAGCTTCAACATTTGTTCTCATTTAACAGTGATACTCGAAGTGATATTCAGGCTTTTTATCCCTTTGAGTACACTCGTTTCTTTTATTTTTACAGGTGCAAAGATGCTTATCTGGATAAGAGTTCCATGTGGGCATGACTCTCAATTTTACATTTTTTTTATCTTGAAGGCAAAAGGCTGTCAGTGGTAATAAACAGACAGTTCATCATCACTCATATCTGAATCGTCATCATCTACTTCACCTTCAATGACTGATTTCTTGCCTTTGCAGCATGAAACAATTAACCCAATTAAGAAAACCTGCAAATTTAAAGTAGAAAGTGTTACTGTTATTCAGTTCAGGGGCATATAAGGGAAATATAAGTAAAACAAACTGTAGTGTGGTGATGCAAATGATGCAATGACAACTACTGTAAGTTATCCATTTTGGAGGTCTCCAAAATCCAAGTACTTACTGCAATGAATGCCCAGTTCCCGAAGTAATAGGCTGCACTGAAGAACCAAAATTTATGAAGAAAGAGGTACGTCCGAGTCACAATACACTGATCTAAATTGAAAGGAAATAGTACTGATTAACACAGAACAACAACAAAAACATCAGCTAAATACCATATAGTAGGATAATATTTTAGCAGTTATGGAGAGTGTTTAGCTCTGCAGAAGGATTACACTCTATTACATCTAATTTACTCTCCTGTACCAAGAAGGTATAAAAAAGGGACACTTGTAATGGGAGAGTGACTGTGACAGGTAACACTACCAGTTACACAGGTAAGCCCATTACTATGGGGAACAATTTCTCATGCAGATGTGTCTATTATGAACTAGAATCTGTCCAAAAGGGAACTCACTTCCCAATTTATATAAACTGCAGCCAATACAAAGCAGATTCTGGATTAAAACACACATTTCAGGACTATGAAAAATTGTGTCTCTACTAGGATTACATAAGCTTTGTAAAAAATCAAAAGTCATTACATGTAAGCAAAAAAACTCTCAACATATAGTGGGCCTTTTGCAACTCAGAAAACAGAAGCCTTAGTTAGTTGTACACAAGACCTGACAGTACTGGTTAAACCTACTCCTCTAATAATATGAATATTCAAGTTGCATTTTCTGATGTGGCTGTGTTTTTCTTAATTTCTAACTGGTATATTTTAAAAATTAAGAACCAAACTGCCAAGGAATTTTCCATACATAGAGAGCATAAAGGCTTGTATAGGACACAATCTGTGGCATTCAAGGGGTCATGCCAGAGGATGACAGCAGGACACACAAGCCAGTTCCTTAATCTCTCAAATGTATGGAAGGGCATAAACTGAGTTCATGCTAAGGTAATATATCATTTCCTGGTTGAATTTTTGTTTTTTTTAACTATGCTTACTATGCTCCAAACCCCACTTCAGAGCAGGAATTGGTGTGCAAACAACCAATTGTGTTGAACATCAGAGAAAGTAAGCAACCCAGAAACTGCCTGGTTGTCCCTCAGTTCAGATGCCAGGTTTGGAAATATTCCCTAGGTGCAGCTGAAGTGAAGATTTCCTGCCTTCTAAAGCTGGAAGTCATACACTACTTAGATAGTTACATAGCTCACTTTCAGCAGCCATCTAAAGTAAGAAATGCCAGTGAAATAAAAATGCTTCATAATTGCAGATAATATTGTCAATACCATCTGCAAATCTCCAGGTGGTTACTTGAATTAAAAAACAACTAAAAGACTTTCAGATGACTCTTTATAATAATTGGATTAAAAGATGATGATAAATATTTTAGAATAGTTTGACCTTGAGAGACTATTTCCATGCAAAGTTACAAGAGCAGATAACTCAATTTTAGCTATTGTTTCTGAATTAATGTTACTTAATGGGCTGACATCAACTGATTTTCATCAACTGCTTCCTCTACATGTCTCAATTTAGAATAAGTTACAATGAATAGCCTGAATTAAGAGAGCTACTTGTTATCTAGAATGATCCATGTGAATATTAGACGTATCTTGGTCATGTGGAACAAAAGTACACATGGAAAGCTACCAATCCTCCAAAAGATCCTGCCACCATTTAAAATTACAACATGTTCTATGGACATGTGTAGTGCTGACCAAGGAACAAAGCCAAACAGCCAGGATTCAAGACAAAACAACCTTTAAAAGGAAGAATGACAAGTACTAACAGTCATTATTACCAGAAGAATCAACTATTTTTTGAGTCCACTGACTCAAAAAACTTCATAATGCAGTTTTTCATTATGGTAAGAAACAGTTACACTTCGATGTAATATTTTCAAATTAAGGCTTCTTCCAGAAAGTGAATTAGCTAGTTTACGATGAATTACAATGATAATTATGTTCAAAGCCAAGTATTAAAGCCTAAAATGTGACTTTGTGCACTGAAAACTCAAATTATGAACTTACTGATGAAGTCTGTCTTTTATGCATCTCAAAACACACTGAACTTTCAGAAAAAGCATGTAGAAGGAAAGTGTCTATTCTATTGAGAGTTACAAATTGTTGCGAAAAATGTTATTTCTAAACATTGGCACTATCTGAATGTCAATGCTGTACACTTGTTTTACCTCTTCATTAATCAACTAGACAATGAAATGGATTATACCCTCTGTAAATCCATAGATCAAACTGGGGAGAAATAAAGAGCAGAGGTCCAACACACGAGATGGTCAGATTTAGGAAAGGGTTATTTTCCAAGCCCCTTGAAACAGTCCTCAATGTTTAACAGAGACAGAAGCCCTGTACCCGGAACAAAGTGACACCATGCAATAGCGCAGGCTGGGGCTTGGCCAGACATAATGCAACTGTGCAGAAAGCAACCTCATCTCCCAGCACACAAACAGAACATGTAGTTACCAGTGTTCATCTATAACTCTGAAATGTAACTGAGTATCAGGCTTCACTATCTGGAATGCAGCCAAAGTCCACAAAACTGATCGGCTCTTCCACTGTGACAAACTGCATCTGCAGTGGTGCCATTTTGGGCTGCCCAGTACAAAAGCAGCATTGACTTACTGAAGCAAATCTAGTGGAGGACCACTGCAACACCTTAGAGCACACAGCAGACAATGAAGATGTGTCCTTTCAGCTAGAAGCAAAGGTGTTTGCAGGTGTGTGTTACTGCTGCCTCTGCTATCTAGTGAGGGCTTACAAAGTATTAAATGAGATTCCTCCTAGACCTGCATAACAACAGGACAATAGATGACAGAGCTGCAGCAAGAAATACATCTATTAAATAGTAGGACAGGCAATCAGCATAAGTAAACACTGAAGCAGGCTGTCCCTCAGATATTCACAGCTGGTTGGATGTGAATAACCTGCTCTACTTGCCCCTTGCTGGGGGGTTGGACCAGATCACCTCTTAGGTCCTGTGTGTGCTCAGAATCATTACATGAAGGTAGATACTGAGACAACACAAATCCAAACAACAATGGTATTTTTGGATGGAAAACCCTAATTTGAGAATGTTATCCAAAGACAGATAAAGTGTATGTCCCCAGTTTAAAGCAGAACCTAGTTTTACTTAAAATAAACTCAAAACTACTTCCAAAGGAAAAGCTGCATCCTTTGCTGTGCTTGAACATCTAAGCAGTGCAAAATTTCAGACCCAAAAAGTATTGAAGGCATGGCTTCAGGTATCCAAGAATACTTATTTCATTTAGCCTTGCTGCCAAGAAATCAAAGGCTGTGTGGCAAAAAGCAGCTGCTGCTTGAAGGTTCTAGGTACAGCCTTGGTCACAGATCAAACTGAGACAAAGCAAGCTTCAGGAGTCTCTACAGGAGGGTATTAACAGGTACATTAAAAATTTTCCTGTTTTGTACCTATTATCTCAACATTTTTGATCAATATTTCATAGTGTTAAGGTCACTCAAGTGCTTCTAAAGTCCACAGAAGTTTATGTTAAAGATTCTATTTCACATATCACTTCCACTTTCTCTGGAAACAGATTCATGGAATGGCAGCAACAGCTGTCCCGGCCATCAATACAGGATTTCTTTATTTCCTTGTTGGCTGAACAGCAAAAAATGACTATGTTCTTAATTGCCCCTTACTTGTTAGTTTCTACAAGTGGGTTTTTTTCATATACCACTTGAGCATATCCCCACTTATTCCATATTCTTCTCTGCTGTGATATACACACACACAGAGAATTAATAGTAGCATCATTCAGCTGTTGAGCCTGTCTTTGCACTTGATAATCCAGCCCCCCCACTGCTGCTACTTCTCTGGTTTCACAAGCTAAAATTAAGCTTGTAAACAAAGCTTTTACAACTTTTGGGTCGTGGCATCCCATACCAGTTATCCTTCTCCCAGGTAACTTCTCCCAGAAATTGCTTAAATTTCAATTCATCACTCATTCAGCTTTCACAATAATGCAGGTATTAAACAGTTTCAGCACCACTTGCTTCAAGGTTAGCTTTGCAATAAAATCACACCTTTGATCCCTTATCAGACTGAAAAGCATATTGGAACACATATTACTCACATATAGCAGGGATCTGAAAATATTTCCCAACTGGTTGTATGTAGCTACAATAACTCCCCACTTAAAGATGTGAATCACTGAGCTTCCAACACTTTGAGCTGACAGCACTTTGAAGTACTACAGTGCACTACAGACACATGAGTATCAAATCACTCAGATGTTAAACAACAGTTTGCAGCTATCTAAAATCTTCTAAAATCTAGGTCTAACATACAAGCAAAAAAAGCTGCCTGCTGTTTCATCCCAGTTGTCTGGCTTTGGTGCAGGTTTTTTTTGCTTAGCTGGAAGGGGTAATGAGATGGCACCTAAATTAGACCTGTAGAGACCAAAAGTCCAGCCAGATCAAGTCTAGTCCAAAAAAACTACCTTATTCAACAGAAGCTGCTCAGTAGGTTTAGAATCAAATCCTGACAAAGGAGAAGATTTAGCAGGCTAAGGAGGCTAAGAGCCAGAAACCTGGAAACCAGGATCTAATGAGGAGCCTGGAAAAGCTATTTGGGATAAGTTATTTAGCAAGCAAACTCTGTGTTTTTTCTGTGCTTCAAGCTACCAGTATGTGGTGTATGATACTTCTCATGGTCTATCTGCAAATCAAACACAACTAGACAGACAGAAAAATGATGTAATCAATGTGACTCAGTCTGGTTTTATAAAAAATAGTCAGATCTGATTTTGCAACAGAAGTTAAAAGTCTGGATAACCAATTGCTATATGCGGTTATTTTACAGTACATGAACAACTGCAGCAGTCACAAAACTTTTGATAATTACACATTATGAATATTTACATTAAATGGAATTTTCATGCCACATCAGTGCTAGCAGGGCTTTATAGCATAAGGAGGCTTCCAGTAAGATCCTTCAAGATTCTGTGCCGAAAGAAGAAAAAAGTCACTAATCAAAGTTTCTAAATGCTAAATAATAAAATTGTCTTATTGAGTGAGCTAGCGGTCACATTTTTTCCCCAATAGTCAAATTTAAATGAAGTGACATGTATGAACAGGATTTGCATTTATGTATGAAGGAAGTTGCAGAAAGAAGGATCTGGATCTTACAACCAAGTACAAAGAAGCTTTAGCTAAACATAGCAAGAGTCTTCACTACTTCCCTCTGTATGTTCAAAGAGCCTGTCAGTCCTTTTTTGGCCATTTTAGATTTGTAGTTCACCCAAGTACAGTTATGGCATTATAATGCAAAATTTTACCCAGCTATAAGGTTCCTATTTCACTTTGGTTACAGAGAATCTGTGAGGGTGCCAAGATTTGCATGCATTAACAGACTAGGTGAAAAACATTTAATGAGATTTGAAGAGCTAAACCTGTTAATCTCATTTTTCGTAAGTTTAAAGGATGACTTGATTTTAATGTTTATTAAGTACCTTCAAGTGAGGAAAATACTAATGCTACAAGTCCATGTATAAAGTAAAAAAGTACAGTATTAGCCAAAGCTAAATCTGAAGCCACTTTAATTCCAAAGAGATAATGCCCAGTTTCTACAGGGAAGCAATAAACCCTTGTATCAGCCTGTTGACGGAAAAAGTGTTCTCACTGCTTCTGTTGAAAGTAGAGATAATTTGAAACATTGTGTACAATTCAGGTTAATTACAAGCACTGGCCGAGTGTTTAAAGCCAAGCCATCATTCTTATTTCACGCCTTTGAATTGTCACCATAAACTTGTAGTTTTTCAAGAGGCATTTTCTGAGTCTCCCTTGAAAACCTTATTTTTAAGTAACTAGAGGCAAACAATTCTTATTATAAAGATATAGCCTGTGATAAACATCAAAGGCAATACCCTGGGGATAAACACAGATGCAAAACTCTACAAAGGAAACAGCAGACAGCATAACCTATTATTTTCATTCTTATCAAAACGTCCTTTAGGAAAAATAATTGTGGGAACTGATGTATCTACACCTGTGTGTCAGTGAACAATGTACTGCAAAAATATATTTATAGCACTCTCAACTACTCATACTGTTTACAGGTGCCAAACAGGGCTTTCTGTGCTCAGACATGCACCACTGTGCTTATCTACATGGAGTTCTTATGGTTATAGAGGACTTCAAAAGTGGTCGTATAGATTCAGGGTAAAGTACTAGTAAGGTCATTGACAAAGCAACAGGAAAATGCAAAGTACTTACTGAAATCCTTGCTTTATGTGAAGCATTTTGTAACTTTTGAAATTAATTGATTTAGAACAACAGTTTGGAAGTTATATACAGTCATAAAACTCTTCACACAAAATTATTAACATTGAGGGTTCTGAGTAACTTGCTTGTGGTTTCCCTTTGCATGTCTCCTGCATTTCCTCTAGAAGAGAAACAGAATATGCTCCTGTTTTGGCATTTGTATTTGGGCCTCCTTTCCAGCTTGAGTAATGTCTATATCTAGTCTTTATTCAGGCAAAAATAAAGCCTGAGGTCCTGAACTTTTTGACTTCTAGCTAGTAAGTGTGTCTTAGAAGGCAGCACAGATCAAGTTAGCACAGTAAGACTTTATTTCAAAGCCTTAGAAATGAGATTATCTTTTCCTTTCTCACTTCACATGTAGTTCCAAGTCAGTGAAGGCCTATGAAAAAGGCCTAGCAGACAGACTGTACCTAGCAAGTAGCAGACCTTGGGCAAGGATCATTGCCTCAATGAAGGAAGAGAATCCAAGGGGGATTCAGGGCAAGTTATATGCATTTAAAGTAACTGATGCTTAAAAACAAGATCTTTTAATCCAGAAAGAGGCAGATAGTGTTTATAAGATCTCATAGCTCAGGCTTGCAGCTGAGTCATTGCTCATTTACATTAAATCCCATAAGCCTGTTAAGCTAAACCTGTATCAAGTTTTCAACACATTAGTCCTGCTGCAAGAGTCTTAATCACATAATTGAACTTCTTTGCTTTGCCTTATACTCAACTGAATTGTAGACCCAACATTTCAGCTGTCATTAGCCTTGAAAACAGTCATCACATGATATTTTTGCCCAACTGTATTGAACACTGAAAACTAAAGCTTGTTTTGCCTATAAAAAGATATTAAACTTGCTGCCCCCGAAAGACTACTTAAAAACCTATTTAAGTTAAGCAGAATACAAGCCTTTTGCACAAGATGTTTAACTAAAAAAAGGTACTTTGACTTATAACATGCACCCTGCTTTTTTGTCTTCTGTTTCATGTAGTTACACTATTATGGCCCTTATCTGAGTATAAAACAGATTTACCTCCTGCATATCAGGAGCAAATAGAGACAAGCTTTGCTGAATGAAAGCAGGTAACAATGCTAAACCTCCCCAAAAGTATATATCCAACTATAAATACTCAAGAAGGTGTTTTTTTTTTGTAAGATTGCTTTTTAATTGCGTTGTGTTTCTCCAGGAAGTGAAATTGTTCTTTGGCCCAAACCAAACATTATTTTGAAACAAATCTGTAGGAAACACTGCCCAATAAAGCCAGGAGTATTAGCTGTACAACTTGATCAGGTCTCTTCTACCATCCCAGAAAGATAAAAATTTTATTTAGTGACAGTAAGTAGAGATCATATCTCAAACATCTGAGCATTCAATAAGACAGCAGATTGCTATAAACTCATCTATTAGCACAGACATTAAAAGGTCATTGCTTGTTTTAAGGAAAAGCACCTGTTAAAATTAAATCAGCTTAAATGGAACAAAATTAATTGAGGAGACAAATCAATGTTTGCATTCAGTTACAGTTCACTGGTTTACACATAATCCTAGTACCAAAGAAGGCAATTCAAACTGCAAGTGCTTGACCAACCTTTATCTTAAAGTTATTTGCATCTATTTTTTGCCCATGTCTGATATTCTTAATAACAAGAGAAATTGTATTTAGAAATTTGGTGTCTACCTTTGAAATAAATCTGACTTATCAAGATGCTGTCTGATCACAGAAAAGAGTAGCACCTACTTCTTTTCATTTGTTTGGTTACCAGGTATTAAAAATGGCAGGTATTCAAAGGTAAGGATTACATTTCCAGTTTCTAAAACTGACTGAATTAAACAATCATTTAAGTGTTTTCAGTAACGTGACTTTTTTTTAAGTTATTATTACAAAATAAACTTTTCTTTTATTTATAAAAACACATGAATGGCCTGAATGCATCATCTACAATTCATACAACTCCAGTTAAGCCTTTTGAGCACACTGATATTCACATTTAGGAAATATCTATCCATCTTCTTATACTAGTTTAGCACAGGACAGCACATCAACATCTTCTGAACCTCTTTTCTATTAAGAAAGGTGACCATGACTCAGAGATAGCCTTTGCAACATCATCATAATGATGACAAACCAAAGCCATCATTTACACAGATAACTCATGTTCAGTACATCAGAAGACTAGTTTTAAGCATCAGCATATGGTTTCCATTGATCAAAGTAAACTAAGAAAGAAAATCATGTAAAGTATTAGAAGCATTCCAAAAATTCAAGTATGGGTGGAATTGAGTAAGTTTATTTAAATCCAATCCCAGTTTCTATAATTAAGCAAAGTCTGAGGAAATCAGACTATTTTAATTTCTCTCACAAAGGTCAAGACTAACAAGCTTATCAATGCCAGTGAGTATATTCTGTTCTCAGCAGATACAGGCCAAGTCAAGAAGCTGCTTACAAGAAACAAAGATCTGTACAATTTTGGAAAAAAGTGAACTCATTTTGAAAGGCAACACATGTGCTCTTCTAAATTTTGCCAGAGTTTCTATTTTTAATGACAAAAACAGGCCAGCTTAAACATGAATCGAACAATTATATTTGTCAAAATATCTAAACACTTGAAATTGCATTAAGTCTAAAAACAGCAATCAAATAAATGGATGAATGATTTGAAGTATGGGGGAAAACAGGGTGGGGGGGGGAAAAAAAAATCTATCCCCCTTTGGAAATGCTATGAACCACCAGGAATAAGACTAACACATATACTAAATTTGAAGATAGCCATAAATACAAGGGAACTGCCCTGCAGAAGAGACCTGGCTTGACAGAGCTAATGGTCCAGTTACCTCCACTAGTACAAAAATAAATCAAGTCTTATATTTCCCAATAACAAAAGTAGAGAAAAAAATGAGTGGCTGTTAACTTCTAGAAGCAGTCAAAAAATAGGGAGTTACAGAATACCAATAAGAGAATTCAGGACAACAATTTATCTTTTCTATCAACTGACAATGTCAAGCATTTCGTAAGGATAGAAATGCACACACATACAACTGCTTTTCATATAGAGAAGCTGAAAGTTGGCCAGAGTAAGAACAATTGAAGGTTTGAGTTAAAAAAAAAAATCTGGACCATTCTGAAGGCTATAAATCTTACACTGAGATCAGCGTTAGCAATCAATATGATTGTGACCTTAAAGAGCACTAGCAGTATTGCAATGGCTTCTGCAATTCAAACTGTGAAAAAACTGTTTATATGCAGAGGGAAAGGAAGTGTTAAGTAAGACTGCAAAAAATAAAACCAGCATGAATTCAATTAGCTTGGTTTTAAAATGAAACTAGGCTAAAACTCATTCACAGCCTTACTAAAGTTTCATAGAGGAATAAAACTAAATCAAATGCCACGAGTCTCTCT
>VYXF01005594.1:604783-663621 GCA_013397295.1 Polioptila caerulea
AAAAAAAAAAATCAAAACTCAGGCCTGCATAATGGAAAGTCAAGGAACATTCCAGCATTATCCATCTGCTTGCTAGTATCTACTTATCTCCAGAATACCTGTACTACATCTTCTGCTCAGAAAGGGGACATTTAGTAATACAGCTGAAAAAATTTATCATTCCCTATAATTTCCAGCACAACAATAAGAATTCGAGAAAAATAATCTAAGATTTCAAGTTCTACTGCTATTGTTGCTCATGGAAAAGCCCACATTTACATCTCATTAAAAATTATGTAATTCTCTTTTCTGAAAGCTTCCACTGAGAATCTCAAGTTCCACTGAGAAGCACAGACCTCAGTTTTCCTGAGTACAATAAAAGATCAAATAGAATACTTGTCTGCATGTTTGTATGATAAACATACACAGTGAAGTGCAATTTCAGTGCTAAGCTATTCACCAGCTGGGGCTTATTTTTAAAATCTTCTACATACACATTAAAGCAAATGTGAGATTTTGAAGTGAACTGGAACACTTTGTTACCCATGGTTTCTACTAAAATAGTAATTCCTTCAAATGAATAAAGTAAGCTTTAACTTAACTATGCATTAAAGCTTCATTTTAGGTAAATGAAAGCCATGCAGACAGATTAAGCTGCTTATTACAGCTGAGCATGCACCTATCACCTTGGAAACACAAGAAATAAATTTATCTTACCTTCAGGTGCATCTGCATCACAGTCTTTAGACACAAGTGTCACATTCCTTGGCTGACCATCAATTGTCCTATTACTCTGCATTATAAATACGGAAAATTAGCATACTAGTCTACCAGCAGTGGTCTTCCATAGACAATGACAGTGCAGAAAGCAAATATATTTCCCAGTGAATTAATGAAAAAAAAACCCCAACACTTTATAAATATCTTAGAATAGTCAAAAGTATTATTTTTGAACAGCATATGCAGAGTAAGCTGTGAGCAGTAAAACATGAACATTTCTATGTATGATTTCATTAACAAAAATTAATAGCTTGTGTTCTTTTTGAAGACTTGTGAAAAATATACTTGAGCTCTGAAATTAACCTTTTAACTGTGCATAAAATTAATCTGAAAATCAACTTTGGTGATGAAGACACCACGGATGTGTTAGGATTGATAATGATAATGAATACAGTTCTGGTCTGAAAGCCAGATGGTAGCATGCAACATACTTGGACCACCAGAGTGGAGTAAGAAGAATTATGCTTCAGTGAACTATTGAAAACCCAAATGTACCTGCTTAAATGTCTCAAATCTTTGGAAAACTGACCCTTTCAGGGGACATGAACTCTGTGTTCCACATTTTTGAACAATCAAAAAGTGAATAATTTTAGCCGAGTCCGATGTAAATCCTTCGCACTACATTGATTTTATAATATCCTGATTCATTTTAAAGGTTCTCATACCTACTGTACTTCCTTACATCCTCACGATTTTCTAAACAGAAAACCCTCTAAAGAAATCAGTAAGAGTCAACATCTTTTCTTCAGACTGAAAAAGGTTCCTTAAAACATACCAGCAGTCAGTAAAAGCTGGCACATAAAACTAAGATCTAACAGGTTGAGAAAGTTTATTAAGCAAATTCAGCTTTCACTTTGAACAGGCAAGAGAAACAACTCAGTGTCTATCCAAAAAAGCAGCAATTTTTACATGCAGTTAATTTTGTTTCATGCAAGGCCATGAAAGTGGAAAGACTGCCTTAAAAATGGATCTAAAAGGAATATGACTTAGTCATAGGGATCAGGAACAAAAGAGAACGTGTAGACAGAAACAACAGGTAAGAACAGAACACATGAAATTTGAATTATTCAGTGTACATTTAGCAGTTTCCCATCTCCAGAAAGCATTCCAGCTGGCTGTCACTATTTCAGCTTACACTGCTCAGTCACAGCAAGCACTTCTTTCAAAGAACAGTATCATACCTTGTAAAATTCCACATGGCACACAAAGTACAAAACAATCACAACATAGCAATTTCAAAGTTTTGTCTTCCTTATCGTCATTCATTTTAACATATTAACAGGATTTTAAATACAGCAATAGCTAGATCTATGGGCTTTCTTTTACAACATCTATGCTTTTTTCTAGGTCTTATATCACTGTTCTCCAAGAACCTTCCTATAATTTAAGACATTTCTAGTACAAGTATAGCCAGAGTAAAACTTTAGTGTTCTGTTATCACATCTACTCCAAGGCTGAGCAGGATGCATCAAGGCCAAGAATGAGACAAAACTACAGACAGTAACTCAGTATGCGTGCTTCAAGAGCTGACACATTTTGGACACTTCAGAAAATAGCAAGCTATTATATAAAGGGTTAGAATACAGCCTGTTACACCTTCATGATTAGTTTCTGCTTATATTAAAGGTCAAGAACTTGGAAAGATCTGTTTTCACACTTAGCCATCTAAGGGATGACACTTCTGGATTCCTGCTGCTGGCAATGGAGACACTTTGGCTCCCCCAAATTATCAATGTGATGACTGAACAAAGAAAGTGTTCTGATCCCCAACAAGGGAGAAGTATCCATGTTGCTTATGGCAAGTACTGGCTTTTGAATTCCTGTCTGGGTCAATCAAGTCTTAAAGGTCCACTGGGTACCAATATCAGCAAGCAATGGTCTTTCTTTCAGACAAAGGCAAAATAACCCTTGGCCTTATTGAATAGAAATAGGAATTATACCTCAAGTACAGGCAAAGTTATGCTTTGGCTAGAAAGCTAAGAAGGTGGCCTGGATGTGGATACAATTCTTTCTTTGTGAAAGGTTATGAAAAGTCTCATTGCTTATTAACAGACAGAACAAATTGCTCCAAGAGGTGAAACCAAGCTATCCTCAGTGTCTGAAGAGGTATCAAAGTTGAACAAATTCCCACAGAGGGATTTAGTTGGTGACAACCAGAAGAAATTTCCTACAGACACCACACTTGAAGACACTCTTGATGAATTGGGGTTACATGCTTTGAACACACCAGTGCTCAGAGTTAATAAAGCAAGTAGTCCAGGTCAAGTTAATGTTAATTGCCTCACAAAAGCTCCACTTTTATATGCATATTCAGTTAAAAGGAAAAGTTACCAGCACTTCCAAATTAAATTCTTGCCAAGAGCAACAGTCTCCAAAGGAAACAGTTCCAAGATTCAAAGAGCAATCTAACCTATCCCATGCATTAATATAGATTGTGGTAACAATTTAGTCTGATACATTACTAGGTTTGGAATTACCGTAGAGCAAAGCAAAGGGGGAAGTACTCCTTTTACACAGTCTATAAGCCACCAGACTGTCATACACATGTTTATTAGCCCACCCATCCACTAAGCTTTCCTGGAATAATGCTCATTTATTGCTTGGTTCTTACACACTGCTGGTTACCACTGGTGTTATTCTAAAGGATGATATCAACTGTAGTGTGCGAGCACAGTGAAAACCTGGACTGTCAAAGAGAGCTGCTGCATAGGGTTCTCATCATCAGGAAGCTTGCTATGTCTAGTTCACTTGCCCTGCTCCTGTTTATGTTCCTGAACGCTCTGAAATCCATAATCATCAGTTCATAACTCTTAAGAAGATCATCATGGCTACATCCATGGAAAAATATCTTGGTTCTCTTCATTTCCAGACTCCATTTCTCCTCAGTTCAAAATATCAAAATTTAACAGCCAGTAACCAAGGCAGTCAGACACAGAAAATATTTTGTTTCTGGCACATTCTGAAATACTCTTGGGAGAGAATATTTCCAGAAAACCTTTTATCTATTTGGTATGCCAGCATATTCTTTACGTCTCATGTTAGTTTAACATTAAAACCAGTTTCTACTCAGATTATGCACTTTAAACACAGCTCTTTGAAATGAGACATAAGCTGAAGACCCAAGATGGGTATCTTGACCAGAACATTTTTTAATCCTTTAAATAGAAAGTTACAGCTCTACTCAACCATTCCAGCTAATCCTTCTTGCACTGCTGACCAGGATTATATTGTAATAGCTGCAAAAATGACAAGAGCATTCCTACTGCTGTGCTCTCTTCTCTTGACCCTTTTTTCTCCGAAATTATGTATTTATCTTCAGATACTTCTTGTCATAAAGAGCGAACATATGAGTGTTTGTTAAGTCTCAACCCTTCTGCCTCCCTTAATAAACACACATTTTATTTTATTCATAAAGCAAAACAAACTGCTAGCTACAGCTTTTATTATTTGTTTTTCTTTTCAAATCTTCCATACTATCTACAAGATTTATCACAAAGGATTCCCTATTCAGGTCACTGCAAGGCTTAAAGACTAGTTCAGTAGGACCCTGAATACAATTGTTCTTCCCACTCTTACACCCACATTGGTTCTGCATTGGTTCTGTAACTAGAGGTACACAATCATTCTACAACAAAAAAAAAAAAAAACAAACTGTCTTTTGCAGAGACTTGAGCTCATAACTAAATCAGATACACTATATGATGTTCTAGGCTACATAGTAAGCAATCATGCCTGAACTTCTATGTAAATGCACCTAAACTGATTTTCATCTTAGTTTCATGCTACTACCACCCTAATTCTGACAAGATCAGCCAATTTATACACACCTAAGCATGTTTATTTTGTATTAGTTATATTTAGCGTAAAATCTAATAAAATGCATTACATTTCCTAAATACCAAATATTCAAATCCCCTACAGTGATTATATTACTGTGCTTGGATTGGTATCAGGATGACCATTACCAGATAATTCAAAGGTAAAGACAGCAGTAAAGTAGTTTTTAATTTATTGAGACTGCACTTCCTGCAGTGACAATCCTACCACACCAACACATTTAAGATGAGCAAGTTTCTCTTCCCTAGCCTATTTAATATCACTCCAAATTAAATTTCCCCTTGTAATCATTTCTGCCCCAAGTATTCTGTATCCATTGTTTAAACTAAGAATTTATAGTAATAAGTTACAAACTTTACTAAATAGTTGCAGCTGAAAGACGTCAGCAGGTGTTCTGCTTGTAAAGCAGGTGTGTTATCCTCCCACAGGAATAACCTCCTAGAGAATTACAGAGATATCCCAAGAGCTCAAAGCAGCATCCAATCACTTCAATCTCATTTAAATCCTTTCTTTCAACCACTCCAGCTCAGCTGTTTTGTCTTTGTGAAACAAACATCAAACAGCACACCAAGGGATCTTGACTTCACTGTGCCTGAATAAGCAACCAGTTTGTGACCTGGTTAGTTGTCTACATTCTCAAGATCAGATCTAATGAAGTCTACCCCTGTAAGATAACCAGCCCTTAAGAAACAGCCGTCCATGAAACCTCTCAAGATGCTTCTGATATGTAACTTTGAACTTGCCCAAAAATATGCAGGTTGCCACTCAAACTAAGATGTAATACAATGATTTAATTCTTCAGGCACAGAAGATGAAAGACTTAAAAAATCAAAACCTTGAAATACACAAAAGTGCAATAACAAAAGCAGAGATTAAATTTTAACTGCTTAATTCTGTAGAAGATTTTACAGTGCAAGAACTGCATGGAGTTTCATGAAGTTAGACAGTCCAAAGTGTCTGAAATGTGATTAGACTGCACACACTTAGCTCCACTCAGTTTATGATTTTGTACTGTACCAAGTTCTGTCATTCTGTCATAAATAGGCACACAAAAATCATCAACTGTGGAACAGTATTGATTTCGTTCTGTATGCAGCCTTACACATTCAAAATAATCCTCACCACAGTCACTCAGCAACCTAAGCAGACCAGTACAAAATCTAGTGGAAGCTAACAGCTGTCTTATCAGGAGGAGCAAAACAAACCACAGTTTCACAAAGTCTTGAGATGACCTAGAAAGTTGTGTAATATATAGTGCAATCAGTTTCTGGCTTGTGTATTACCAGGAGACCTACTAGCATTTAAAAGTTGCCTACACAAGTCTCTCTTCAAAAACTGAAAACGTGTCTGACTTTCAAAGTTTCTGTAAACAGTAGATTTTTAATGCAGAAAATAAAATTAAAACATAAAAAGCCCGCATCTCACCTCTACCAGGTATTTCTGGCTTCCATACATCACATACTGAGGGGCAAGACTGTAAATCATGTAACTTGTATGAAGAACTATCAACAGAAGTATCATACAGAGAAATAAGAGTGCTTGAGGTCGAGTCTTTCCTCGTCTGATTTTATAGAGCTAAAATCAGAAAAAAAAAATTAACACAATGAAATAGCTTTTTTTTTTTTTTTTTTTTTCTGGAGGCATTCAAAAAGCCTTTAGTTCAAGTAAGTTTTAATTCTACAGCCAGAAGTGGGAGGTTGCTAAAATTATCTTCTGGCAACTTAATTCCAGTGTTTCAAAGCAGGTTTTCAGGTGCATTTTCCTAAATTTCAAAGCACAGCTATTTAATCAAATTCTATTTGTATTAATGGCCCTCAACATTTATACACTAGCATTTAGTAGCAAGATTTAAATTGCCTGTCAGCTATAACGAATTGTGCATTGGTTTATCAAAGAATTTTGTGTCCTTTCATCAAAGTGGGGTGTCATCTATCATTATATCCCTAATCAGATCTAGAAACAGAGGATGGACTTATGAGAGCATTTCCAGGCTCTGAGTAAAATGGCACACCATATAGTGGCATCTTGCCCATTTACACTGCAGGGAACAACATAAGGTGTCCCTGTTCCCCTGTAGACACCACTCTAATTCCCAAGGGCTCAACGTGAGTACCATGTTAGGGTAAAGAAGCTGACTGCTGAGGGGGAAATGACAGCTCCAAAACCAACAAATAATTATAGACTGATGGTCACTGTGCACAATTTGGAGTGTCCTCACATGAAAAGGTGACAATTTTAAAGGGAAGGTAGGCACATTAGAAGGGAAATATTTAACCAAGTACCAGAGGCATGAATGTCATACAAACCTGCTTGTATACAGTAATATATTATTTGCATAATACTCAGATAGTGCTATCATCAGTGCACTGTTTCCTCTCCTATGAGGCTAAACACGCTTGTCACACAGGTGGTTATTCAAGAACTTCTGACTGCATGCCACATGATAGATTGTGCCCATAAAACTGATCAATACTTCAAATATACCAATCATATGGCTTTAACTTAGAGAAGTCAGAAACCAAAGGGACACTGATTAAACACTTGAAAGAGTCAGTAGTCTCTTGTTCAAATTAAAGTATCAGTTTTGATGACTCGGTAGAATCTGATAACTTGGTAAAATGAAACACTTTCTAAAAGCAGTGCAAAATATACAACAGGTTTTAAATGCTCATTAGGCATACAGACAATGCTACTGGCAACATCTCATATTTATGAAGCAATACAAAAATATTAAATATATTCAAGAGCACATATTTGTAAAGATCTGAGTATTAGAAATGAAACTCTTAAGTTATATTTACCCTTGTCCAGAAGAACCATATTCCCATATTTCGAATCCCTGCCATTGAAGTGAAGATAAAGTACATAACAATGGTTGTGATAAGAATATAATCAAGTGGAAAAACCTAAAACAAGAACACAAGCAGTTAAAAAGACAAGGAAAAAAGCTCTTCTCCCATTCAAAACTAAGTAGATTCTATAGCTTATATCTGAGGTAGTCAGAGTCCTCTTTTAAAGTTTTACATCGTTGACTCCAAATATAGCTAACATAGATTGCTGCTAATAGAGCTTAGACAATTAGTTTGGGAAAGTACTAAGCATTTTTATTAAAGACATGCCTTAATTTTGAAGTGTTATACATTTTTAGACCAAGAAACAATTATTTTAAATATGCCCACAGAATCATAAGTCCACAGCAGCAACAATTATTTTAGGACTGCATGTTTGTGACTATTTTTCTGATCGTATTTGCACAGAAAACTTGATTTTTATATTTACATTAATAAAAGCTTGTGATAATACTGCTGCTGAACACTACTTTTCCAAGAGAACTAGGAGCTTAGATATTCAATAGTTTTAAAAGCCACATAAAGGGGAAGCAATGCATTGTGCTGACCCATTATTGTAAGAATATAGGAATAACTCAGCTGGAGAGGGGAAATAAAGCACTAGTTTAATATTAAAGCTTTTCTTTTTCTCAGTTTACTCATTACAAATTTAAATTTGTATGTGTACGTGTTGCTTTCCAACTCTACTGAAGTTAACTGCTGTATGTTTTTACATTGGGTTTGCTTCCAAGACTAATGCCTTACTATAGCACAACCAATGTAGCACATTTTTCAATGTGCAATATATTAAAAAAAGTGAAAAACTGCATTTAATTCACTAAAAAGGCCTAAGCTATCCAGTACACCAACTAGAATGTATGTAGAACATGGGACAAAGTTGCTTTTATTCTGTGCATAGTAACTACAACTGCTGTCATTCTCTGTTGCCACTGTAATCTCATCACATCAAAATCAGTTTCAAGCACCACCTTCTTTGTCCAAACTAGATTCCATTCACCCAAGATTTTCATATCAGTAACTAGTGACTAAAAATTAATAAGCAAGTTGCCTTGCTTTTACTGAACACACATTTAGACAATGTTGTTTTAATTAATTACTTGGGGAGAAGTTTAAAAGAAAACGTAAGAGCATCCTTAGACATGTATATTACCACTTCTGTACTTACTCTTTGAAGAACTGGTAACAGCATATTCAATGGATTGGTCAGATTAGTTCCTAGAATTATAAATCCTGAGTCGAAGCCAGCTGAATGCAGAGCTTTGTCCAAACTGCAGTAATAAGGAAAACTGAGTAAGTACTGTGGTTCTCCCAGAGTTTTATCCTTAGTTTAATTTCAAAGGGCAGCTCAAAAGAAAAAAAACAAACTGAACTAATCCCAAAAAGTGACAGATATCCAACACCTATACAGACACATGCTCTGCTTTACCACACTCACTGCACTTTTTCAGTAAAAGATACATTGATTTCTGCATCTCCTCAGCATTTTTGCTTTTCCCTAGTTTGAGTCATAAAGCTTATTCTTCCAGTCTGAAAGATTAAAAATGCCAACATTTGTGACCTCTGGTTAGTGTCAATCCATGTTGAAACCTACCAGATTTGCAGCTGGCTATATTGCTTTTGACATCATGAAACCATTCTGATGTAATGCACATCAAAATGGATTAAACATGTCATTTACTACAAGATTTTAAGAACCTGTTACCCAGTCAAAGAAGGACCTGCAATAAGATTCATTCAAGCAAGAAGAATGCTTCTGTAACCTGAATTAAACTTCCCGAACATAGATGCTTAATTTCTCTGCTGAATCAGAACTGTTTTCCATCTGAAACATGCTCGTTCTTCAGTTTGTTTTGGTACATTTTGCTCCATTTCACTATATATAATTATAATGAGAACTCTAGCTCTATTGACAGAAACGTAACACTGAAACACTGGGCTTAGGCAAGTCACCCCAATTTTTATATTAGAGCAGAAGCTAGGTAGTTTAAATGGTCAAGGAAAATGCTGAAATGTACTTACTTTGACAAGAACAGAGAGACAGTGAAGAGTAATGCCACGATGATGAAGAATACTCCCCACACAATCTACAAGTAAAAATTTAAAACAATTAAACTGAAAGATTTGCAGTTGATGTAAGAAGTGAACACTTGCCTTTGTTTCAATAACAAACTAATGATCTTGCAGCACTTCAGCTTTAATACAGTTGAAACAGTAACTTTTTGAAAAATACTTGAGAGAAGTGCTCACAAAAATTTTACCGTGTTAAACAGTCAAATACATCACATACTCAAGCGTAATACACAAAGCTACCCTGATGCCAAAAGTGACGTTAAGAAAAGAGATTACCCATTACATTTAATTAACATAGCATTTAGCAGAATCCACAATCTGTATTCTCTATATGATGTGGAAAACCTTAACTATGTACATGTGTTTAGGTTTAATTAAAGAAATTAGAGATT
This sequence comes from Polioptila caerulea, assembly GCA_013397295.1. NCBI lineage: Eukaryota > Metazoa > Chordata > Aves > Passeriformes > Certhiidae > Polioptila > Polioptila caerulea. The sequence goes on from VYXF01005594.1 coordinate 614,691, forward strand.
GGTGCTTTGAGCACTTCACTCATGTGCTCACTTTCCAATAGGAGGCAACCTGTGCACAGCTTACAAGGAACATCTCACCCTTCCTGAGTAAAAGCTCCCTTCTGAAGCACTATTCTGAAACGCACAATGATCAAGTCACTTGGGAGTGATGAAATACTCAACCAAGCCCAAATGCCAGGTCTCCATTAAAACACAGAAATGTGTTATTATTATGCCTACCAACTACAGCACTTGAGTCAAGAATTGATTTTCCAAGATGTTTCAACCAGAATACCTCCTATTGTTTTTCCTGGGTTATCAGCTAGTGCAGGAAACTAAACTATTCTCCCTCCTGACAGGTCTTCTCCCTCACAATCTTTTCCCTAGGGAGTTTAGGGGATGATACACAGAAGAGAGTCCAGATAGGAAACCTATCCAGTAACAGTTCCAGCAGTTTCACTCTCTTTCCCTTGAAACCCTAGTCATGGAATACAATCAGATAAGCACACTGAACTTCCCAAAACAATGTTTTCAGATTGCTAGACCTGAGACATAGACAGAGTTATTTCAAAATTCTATATATGCAGGAACACAATGCATGGTCTTCCACATGAATGAGGGAGTTTCAGGTTTTTTATTAGCCTCAAAACTTGGCATACAACCATCATGAAAAGGTTAAGAACTTTATTACAGCAGCTCATTAAAGACAGAGATACAATGCTTTTATTGTTCATTAAATTCTGAATATAAATTCTGTATGCAAACTCTAACACAATATTAGAACATCACTTATAAACAAATTATGTATGTCTTATTAGATATAGATTTAGAGATCAATATCAAGGTAAGTATTAAGTTTTGGATTCCCACATAATTAAATGTACTAAGATTTTACCTCTCCACAGCAAACTCCTACTACATATTAGCTGTATGGGAAATGTCTATTCAAAATTGAGCCCAAGAGTCTGAATCTCATAATCCTTCACTGCCTTCTGTCAACTATGGCCACTAGACAGGTATTTGTATCTCCTTTGGAATATGTCTGTCTTCTGAAGTGACATCCAACATTTAGAAATGTTAGGGTTAGGGGTTTGTCTCCTATCCTTGCTCCCAGATCAGTCAAGCTAAGCTATTTCATCTGTGGATAATTCTGAAGCGTTACTAAGATAACCATGGAATTTCAGACTTAATTTACTCTGAGCAGAAATGATCCACAAATAGTTGGTACTTGTTTAAAAAAAACAACTTCCAAAAATTGTTAATATTCACTCTGTAGACAGATACCAAGCTCAACAAAAGAGGTGCTGCTCCAGAAAATGGAGCAGACATTTCTACCCCAGCCTGTTAAGAGGATTTTGCTGGAGCAGATAACCACACTTAGCCCATGAAGAATCCCACATCAGAACAAGTGGATATTTTCTAAAGGAACCTGCAGCCTACAGAGATCCCAAATGTGCTTCTGTCAGGAACTACAGTTCATGAAGTCTACTCACACTAGAACAGAAACAAAGCATGAAGAGGAAGCAACAGCAGAGCAGAGGTGTTACTGACTTATAGCAACTCCCTATTTCCCTCTGGGCCACTCCAGAGTCAGGACAAAAGGAGCTGAGCCTTGGAAAGAAAGAGTGGGGATCTCTGTTCATGCAGATCTCAAAACAGAGCACTTGATTTTCTTATATTACCTTAGGCATCTCCAGTTTGTTCTCAATGGCTGTGAAGTACACCATGGAAATACAGATGCCATACTGCCCATTTATTATTGTTAAGCAGACTTACATGTTTCATTTCCTGTACTCTTGTTCATATATTGAACAAACATAGCTATGTGCTCTGGAGTTTGTTTTCCCTGAAATTTTTTTTAAAACTCACATAATATATACCACATGTCTCTTGTTGCTGAGAATATCAGATGTAAGTGTAAAAAACCATAAAAAAGAAGGAAATGTTCTATTTTGTAGAAAGGAATTAGACTAATTCAACATTACACAACTCCATGTTGGCCAATACTCAATTCCCTAAGATCTTAGATGTGCAGCTTTTGACTGAATTGAAAAATGAACGGCTTCATCTTTGAGTTAGCTTTGAGTAAAACAACCATCAAATGAGGCTTTCTACTTAAAGAAAAAAGTTTTGTCTTAGTTTAACAACAAATCACATGCTAATAGATACTCAGCAGTAATAAAACTAATAAAATTAAAAGCAAAAACACTTGAGGATACTATACAAAGACAATATGACCATGCAAGTTTGAATATAGACCCTAAGCTAAGACTGTAAAAGATCTTGAAGATGAAGTGCAATTCCTGAACATGTTCTTCTGTTGTTAGTCAAAAGAGCCTGCAACTCCCATAAATTCACCATCTCAAATACAAAGCAGAGGAAGGATTCTCTATCTAGTACTTGCTTCACAAGAAATGGAATTTCTCTTGAAGTCTGAGAAGCAGCCACATATTTGAACAGTAATACCCAAATTGAAGGCACTGAAGGTGAAAGTGTTGTAAAACAGCAAGCAAAACTCCAAGATACTTTCTGCACTTCTACATTAAACAGAAGTACTACATATGGATATTGAACAGATTTTCACCTTTTCTTAAGGCCCAATTGAAAAATTGATGAGTTATATATCTGTAAAGACACCCCAAATGCTCTTCAAGCAACAGTAAAACTGCTCTGCAGAAGTTAACATGTAATTAAGTGACAGACATTACCACCTTTACAGGACAGCTCTAGTCAAAGTAAACAAGTTCTCTGACATGCTTCATAGTAGAACCATAGTCTAAGAAAAATCTGTCAGGAAAAATTATCCACCTGCAACTCTGCTCTAGTCTGTGACTCATGAGTCAACAATTCACAGTGACTGTCACAGTTACTGAGAGAATAAAAAGCTTTCAAACCACAAAAACAAGGAGACACTGGAATACCATCCAGACTGTAGGTTATAGCTGTAACTAATGATATTGTATGCTTTCCTGTGAACACAATGAACTGCTAAAGTCACAGAGACAAAATACATGGCCAACATATTTTTCAAATTTGAGCCTTATGTGAAAAGTTACAGAAGCTTAATACTTAATACACAAGCTGTATTAAGTATTTTTTAAATCAAAAGGAAGCCTCCAAACTGTTAACATGAATAGTTAGGAATATTTGTCCTTTCAATGAAAGAGCTCAGTCTTTATTTGTAATGTATTATAGCAAGATAACTCCACCAAGAATTGCACACTGAAAGCTTTTGTTCAGCTGCAATTTCAGCCCATTGCCTTCAGCAATCAGCATTATCAGCAGCAATGACAGAAGAAATTGTTTACAACCCACCCGCCTCTACCCAGCTTTCCCCAAAGCAGCCTACAGTTGAAAGCAATGCTGAAATTTCTTCCTACATCTAGTTGGCAAGAAACACTTTATATGGCAATACTGTTCCTAATATGTTCCTAAAAGTACTAGTTTTTAAAACCAGGTATCTACAGAAAAATCAAAGTCCTAAGATCAAAGAGACCAAGATAAAACCTTTGCCTCAGTAACCATCTCCTTTGCATTGGTTGAGTATCATGACATTAAGTTCTAGTCAGCTAGCATACTATTTATCAAGTAATTCCTTGGCAAGATGCTTGTTCCAAATGCATATATTATCAATGTGTCTCTCATTTCTGCTGGATACAGGTAATTTAGATTAACCTAAGCTAACTGACAGCTATAGAATTCTGCCTTCTCTTCATTTTCATATGTTTGATAAAGTAAGTAAGGTAGATTTTCCATGGCAGTAGCATTAAAGTAGATCAGCTAGAATTTGTTAATTTTTAATCTTAATCAGAGTTGAGGCAAAGCAAAAGGTGTTCCAGCAGCTCGGAGGGCTATCATTGTGTAGCACTGCAGTAAATAAAAAAAAGCAGGTGATATTCAGGGTGGTAATTAATCAACTTGACCTGTGATTTACGTGGGAAAAAGGAAGTTGGAAGTTATTTCAATTTAAGTATCAAAAAGGGATAAGTTTTACCTTCAGAGGTCGAATAGCTTCACAAGCTTTTGTCCACCAGCTTTTCTCAATAGACTCCAGATGCCTCTCCCTCCTTCGAAGTGTCCTTAATCTCTCTTCCAGTTGTTGTAAAGTCCGTCTGTCCTTTGAGGACAAAGGACGACCATCTCTGCACTGGTTACAAAGAGTGCAAAAGATCATGAGTCACCAAATCAAGAAAACAGACTTGACAGCTACTTAAATTACTTACAACAACTCTAAAGAAATTGTGGTATATAACTCATACATGTATAATCTCTAGGAATATCAAGTGGATGAAGCACAAAAGTCACAAGCTGCAACGAGAGGAATTTCTATTAGAAACCACTTTCCACAACGAAAATGTTCAAAAATTTTAACAGACTGGATCGTCTCCATGGCTAAAAATGGTTTACAAGCAAAGCCACAATCTGGATAACCTTATCTAACTTGAAAGAAGTCCATATTTTGTGTGGGGGGGTTAACATGGTGATTTTCAGGTCACTTCCCATTAAATCCCATGATTGAACCTACATATCCAGCACAGCAGTTCTTATTTCTTTCCAACATTCCACTAGATACTCAGCTCTGTTTCTTGAGCAAGAAACATAGGTCAGATAAGAGGTAGCATCAGCCCAAGAATTAGTTGATTGTACCAGATAGTTTATTATGTTTAAGAATGTATTTTAATTTTGAGCCTTTAAACACTGAGCAGGAACCATTACACTCCGCTGTAAAGTCCATATATCTCAGTTACTTGCTATAAGCAAAAGCAACCAAGTGGGCATTAACTAGTTGAACCAAAATTGTTTCTAATATTGATCCTAGTGTATTATAAACTCACACTTGGATAAAAAAAACATTGTTTTATAGTAGAAAAGGCACTAAAACTGTATTTTGAAGTTTTGAAAGTTCTTATTAATTTTATTTTAAAGGATTCTTTCTGCAACTAATGTAACACCTTATACCAGTGAAGTTAAAAAAATAAAATAAATTGGTCAAAAAGACTAAGACCACATTATAGGCATACATAACACTGAAATTGGAGATTACAATGTACTTTCAATAGGAACACATGTACTATACCCTGTATAGCACCTCTGTGACTTAAAAAGTACTTTTGAACAACAGTACAAGCTCCAAATCTGCAAGTTCAAGCTTCAATTATTTAGAAGTAATGAAATAAACCCACCAGATATACTAATAGTGCAAGAACATACTACATATTGAATCTGGGAGCGCACCTTCATACTTCTAGTTTTTGCTATATAGTACTCTCAGTAACACTTTCTCCACAACTTATTGCACATATAACTGAAGAACTAAGATTTCCATTACAGAATGAGGCAGAATTCTGACCAGAATCCATAAACCAAGAAAAATTAGTTGGCACTAAAGGTCATATTACAATATAAACAAATTAAGAACTTTCTACTTTTTGAATCTATAGTTGAGCCAGACTGAACAACAAGACCAGTTGCAGGCAAATTATCGTAATCCAACAAGGTCTTCTGTAATTGTGGGAATTATTAAAAGTAAGGGGCTTCTGGAAAGCTGGAAAAAGAAGGCCTCAGAAACAGAATAAAGCAGACAATTTAGAATTGAGCTACAGCTGTAAGGTCTGAGAATAGAAGAGTTACATTAGATATCATAAGCAAGGACAGAAAACAATAGCTTGTGTTTTAGGCTTGGCTAAGAAACCTTAGGATGGCAGAAAAAATACGCCTAGCAAGATAGTAGAAAGTTTTAAGCTTAATGATGAAGTACTGTGTATTGTAACTCGAAAGCATACAAGCAAGCATTGTGTGAAAATAAGCAAGCATTGTTCGAGGCAGGTGTACGTGTGCTTTTAGTGACTGGCTAAAACAACTGTCTGAAAGCTTTGGATTTATGCTATTGGCTAAGAAGCTTTTAGAATGAACTGCAACAAAGAAATCTCCAGCTGCTGCTGGAGAGACATGAGTTTTTGTCATCATGTAATGAGACTGATGCTTCAATAAAAGCTCAAGATGCATCTTTCACCAGCCCCATCCCATTCATGTGTGCATATATACAAAAATTTCCAACACATTAATGATCCATTTGCCACAGATTTCTCATTTTTCTCATATTGATTTCAGTAAGGGAAGCCTTTAGTGCTGTAGTACTTTGTGCAAAACCAAAATATGATAATTTAAACAGATTACTTTTTAGATTTCTTTATTTAACAAAATATCTAGAACACTGAAGGTGCCCACACTATGTAGTGGGAAGCCAAGTATCAAGGGAAGAATGTTGGAACTGCTTCAACATCTCTGAGGTCTACTGTCACAGAGCACACAACAGCACAGATGGACTGCCAGGATGAAGTAAGACACCTCAATGTCACTTTTCCCAATCAAGGCTATGAAAACATCGGTCAAGCCATTATCTTAAATGGGTTGAAAAAAGAGGTGGGAGATTTTCCCCTATGATCTTGTATGTAAAGAAATCTTACCCTTCTCACCCTTGCACTCAGATTGTAAAAAGCATCTTGCTTATATGAGGCACAGCATTCCCATTAGCTGCAAAACCATCATGGGTTTACAAATGGTGTTCACATCCTAGGGATATTTAGGACTCAGAATAGCTTTCCATACGTATGCTTTTCATAAAGAAATTATTTGCAACAGCAAGGTACATTAACTGGGAAGCAAGAATATCTGGAGCTTTTATTTTATTCATACAAATCATTAATAGTTTGATGAATCTAAATCTCAACAGCTCTATGCAGCAAGTATCCAGTGTTAGCTACGCTGCATTGAGTAAGTCAAAAATTCGGATGACATTTCTGGTAGCAGACTAAGTGAGGTTAATATCTACAAAGCATCTCTTCCATCCAAGGAGGCCCAGAGAAGTTTGAGCTTAATTTGTTAACACTTATTAGCTAGACAGAAATAACTACTGCTGCAGGACTGACAAAGAACGTAATCACTGCTACACAAGTGACCACATGTGTTTCAAAGTAACTCAAATAACTGCAAGCTATCATTTCTGACTTGCCATTCTTCCTGGAACAAAGACTCAACAGCATGACGATGAACTAGTAAGCAAGGGGAAAAAAAGTATCATGAAGGAAGTGAGAACAATTCAGACCTTACCTTTGATTTAATCCTCAATAAATGCTGTTCCACTTCTTCAATATCTTCAGTGTTCTCCAAACGTTCATAAGATGCACTGGTAGTTCCCTTAATCAAGTTCAGAGGCAAAGCTGACATACCATAAGCCTTAAATAAAAAGAAAACATACATATTCCAATTTTTTGCCATATACTTTCACCTGATAAAGCTGCTCTGTGTTGTAGCTACGAGGTATCACTCCTGAGTGTTTTTTTCATCCCATCTGCATACTCTTACTAAGGTAACCAAATCCTTTCCCCTTTTGAGCAAAATATAACATACTATGCAAATTCCAGCATCCTATACCCAGGGGTACTTAAGTGTCTCATGACCACTCAGACATGTACTAAGACTTCATATAAGCACAGCACACTGAGGATTTATCAGACTAGCCCTTGTTTTTTGTACATCACATAGCTTCCAGAAACCTTAATTTCTGAAGTTAGATCAAAATCAACATTTTGTGCAATACAGAAATTTCTAGATATTGAACATTAGTAGTTTTAGAAGCAAAGTATAAACAATTTCTTTGCAGTCAGACATCTTTACATTGCTTTTAAAATAAAATTGGGTTGAAATTACCTAATTCACTAAAACCAAAATTCTGCATAAAAAAGCAGCAGAAGTTATGTGAACAACTGAACTCAGTTACATTCCAAGACTGCTTAGATAGCCGTTCACAGCCATAATTTTTGTTGGAATTTATTCTTCATTATAAATTCTATGTCATTCAAAGTGTTTTGCCAGCTTCTACTTCAATAGTACTCCTACATTTTTCAAATGCAAAGTCCGTAAGCCTTCTACTAATAGAAAAGGAAACATACTTGAGACAAGGTAAACAAGAAAATGGTACTACTTTCTCTCTGTTACCCTATGATTCTTATGGATCAAGGCCAAGATCAGAAGTTTCTCCAGGCAGTTTAGTCATTTAGCCATTTATGGCCATTTGCCATAAGCTTGTAATTTGTTTGTTGTGGATGTTTTGTTCTTGGTGCAGAGTTCAGCAGAAAGGTTATTTTCTCCCTCAGCAATTAACACACACAATTCTAATACAGTCTTTGATTTCTGAACACTTGCTAACTTCAGAGAATTGTTTAGGTTGAAAAAGATCACTAGGACTATCCATTTCAACCAGTAACCTAAGACTGCAAAATCCACCACAAAACCATGTTCCTAAGGGCCATGTCTTTTTAATTACTTCCAAGAGTCTGAAGAGTAGTTCCCTAGATGTTCACAGAAATACCACTCCCTCCTTCAAGCACAGCTTTACATTTCCTACTGAGAATAGATTTAACACAAACACTAGTGTGTTAAAAATGTCACCATACATGCTGTCATATCATGAATTTTCTATACACAAGACATGATTTGACCTGCTTAGAAACCTACTTTGACATTATTGAAGTCTCATGCACTGAACACGGAGCAAGGCACTGTCCATTTTTGATTATATTTTTGAACATGCCATAGCTCAGCCTGGACTTCACAACTGTCTATAAATGTGTGTCGGGCCTCCCTTTAGACTATCTCCTTTGAGAGTATTAACCTGCTTTGCCACCTACATGAGGCTGCAGATATTGTCTACCTGGACTTCAGCAAAGCCTTCAACACCATATCCCATAGCACTCTCCTGGAAAAGCCAGCAGCCCACACCTTGGGCAGGAGCACTCTTTGCTGGGTTAAGAACTGGCTGGATGGCCAGGCCCAGAGAGTGGTGGTGAATGATGCCACATCCAGTTGGCAGCCAGTCACTTGTGGTGTCCCCATGGGATTTGTGTAGTCCCCAGTCCTGTTTAATGTCTTTATAGCTGATCTGGGTGAGGGAATTGAGTCTACCATTAAAAACTTGCAGAAAACATGAAGTTGGGCAAAACTGTCGATCAGCTGGATGGTAGGAGGACTCTGCAGAGAGACCTGGACAGGCTGGATTGATGGACCCAATCCAAGGATATGAAGTTCAACAGCACCAAGTTCCAGGTCCTTCACTTTGGCCACAACAAACCCCTGCAGCACTACAGGCTGGGGACAGAGTGACTGGACAGTGGCCAGGCAGAAAGAGACATGGGGGTACTGATTGACAGCAGCTGAACATGGGCCAGCGTGTGCCCAGGTGGCCAAGAAGGCCAATGGCATCCTGGCCTGTGTCAGCAACAGTGTGGCCAGCAGGACCAGGGCAGGGATTGTCCCTCTGCACTCAGCACTGGTGAGGCTGCACCTTGAGTGCTGTGCCCAGCTCTGGGCCCTCAGTTTGGGAAGGACACTGAGATACTGGAGTGTGTCTGGAGAAAGATAACAAGGCTGGTGAAGGGTCTGGAGCACAAGTCCTGTGAGCTGAAGGAGCTGGGGTTGTTCAGAAGCAAAGCAGAGAAAAGCAGACTCAGGGGAGACCTTATCCCTCACTAAGACTGCCTGAAAGGAGGCTGCAGCCAGATGGGGTCAGTGTCTTCTCTCAGGCCACCAGCAACAGAACAAGAGGGGACAGTCTTAAACCGTGCTAGGGGCGGTTTAGGTTGGACATAAGGAAGAAGTTCTTCACAGAAAGGGTGATTGGGCCTTGGAATAGACCAGGGAGGTGGTAGAGTGATCATCCCTGGAGGTGTTTAAAGAAAGACTGTATGTGGCACATGGTGCCATGGGCTAGTTAACATGGTGTTAGGGCATAGGTCAGACTTAATCTCAAAGGTCTTTTCCAACCTAGCTGATTCTGCGATTCTGTAAAAAGTATTCACCCACAATTCTGTTATCTAGGCCAAACAAAAAAATTGTTTAAGGTTTTATTTTTGGGTTGATCTCTGCAACCTTGTAATCATGTCCACAAGCCTTCATTGGAGCCTCTACAGTCTACCTGTTTCATAAACTAAGGAACCAAAACCACACACAATTTCCAGGTGTGGCTTTGGAAGTGCCAGGTACAATGAAAAGGTCTGTGCTCTTGCTGAGGCAAGCCCTGGACACTGTAGTTCTTCTGCAAAGCACCCTGCTGGATCATGCTCAGCTTGCTGCCCACTAGTGCTTCCAGGTCATTTCCAGCAGAGCTATCTCCGAGCTGATCAGACCCAAGCACTAAGTGTTGCTTGAAATTAAACCATTGCAAGAAACTACCTAAACATCTGCTAAACCTCACTTCATTCCTGTTGGCCCAGTCTTCTCATCTGACAATGTCTATATAGTGGATCTTTGTACTTTCTGCTTCTCCCAGTTTGACATATTTCTCAAACTATATGATTACTCAATTCCATCACCCAGATTATTTATGAGGACTAAATAGTATTGGGCCCCATACTGAGCCCAAAATGCTCACTCAGGTCAGCTGGTAGCATAACTACAGGACTTAGGGGACATGTGAACACCACAGAATATGGTAAACTAGAATGCAAGTTGCAATTTATCTGAGGTCCCTCTCTGGAACCCAAAATATTTCTAACCAGTACCACTATGCAGAAACACGTAAGAGATCACTATGACAAAGTGCCTAAAAAATTTTACAAACCTGAGCTTAGAAGTAATTTGATTTGAACATCTGAGGTTTCCACCTGTTCTTCAAAGAGCCAACATATCAATTAACATATCAAGTATTCACTCTATGAAATAGTTAAGAAATAAAATCCAGGGCTTTAAAGCTTAGTTTAAGAAAGAAAAATACAGCTCTCAGAGTGATGTACTGTTTTGCTGTTTTTGAAATGTGAATTACACACTTGAACATCAAGCTTGCTCTAGAGATAAAGACTAAGGTCTTTCCCTGAATACAGAAGGTGCTAATAGGAAGGTGATTATGCAAGTAAGGCTCCCATCATCAGTGTGGGAAAGGGACACATTGGTCCTTCAAGATAACAAAATATAGAATGAAGGACAGAAAAATGAGTCATCTCATGTGATGTGTCACAGGTCTGAACAGAAGCTGTATTAGCTCATTTTCAGGGCTGCATTTCCCTTCAGGCTGATAAAGAAGTTCAAGGCTGCCCTGGACAAAGTTTTAATCCCCTGGGCTATTATTATTTTAGGCATCTGCAACATAACAAGCAAATGAGGTATCGAAGATAGCAAAGGAAAACAAATCAAAGATGTACACTACAGTCAAGAGAGGGCTTAGTCCTGAAACTGTGGGTTCAGAGTTTGTAATAGCAATCAAAACACATCAAAAGAGCCTTTAAAGCAGTTAACACAAGTTAATTTATGTACATTAATTTATATAAAACAAGTAATTAATTCTTGACATATTTATACCACTGAAACAACAGATTCCAGGACTTATTTTGAGATAATTTTTTTGTCTAGACGTGTTAAATCACATAAGAGATGCTGTACCAAAGAGTAAAACCAGACATCCAAATGTAATAGTTAATTAAAGTATTCATGGAGTTTTGTGACATAAGTTCTTCAAAATGAACTGAGTCTGGAACTAAATAATAATTGTGCAGGCTGGTATGTGATAACACATGATGCAAGGACAGGTCTCTAAGGCCTCAAGCTCTATGTCTGCTCTTACTTTGAAGCCGGATCAGTTTCATTAAAACCACATTTTTGAGAAGAAAAAAAAAAATCTAAATTTATAGTTAAACCAACTTATTTTAGAGAAGTCTCCCCTCTCTTGAATCATCACAAGTGCTCACTGCAAGAAATCACCACTATCATTTAACTTAAGTGCTGGAAAGCCAAATCCTAAGAGCTAATAGGTAGTGACCTGTTAACTACATGTTAGAAGCATCATCCATGAGCAGCTGTCTTGTGCCAATTTGAGTTTCCATCCATGGGCACCTCTGGATGGATGAAGTTTGCACTTAGAGACTTTCTGAAGTATAGGGCCTTCTGCTCTAAAGGTTAAGGGAAAAAATGCAGAACAACTTACTGCAACAGAAAACACAGCTTCCCAACCCTACTAGAACAGTCTAAACAAAGCTTTTGAGAGTCCTACATTATTTGATACTCATGGAAGTGGTAGTGCAGTCTGAGACAGTAATTTGAAAATAAATCCATCTAAAGCAGGAGCCTGTAACTCCCACGAATGCAACAAACAGATCAGCACCTTTATGCAGTATCAGTTGGCACTGAAAAGCAGTGAGAAGCATGCTCTACCTGTTCTGTGAGCATGCCACTGAATCCAAATAAACTCCATGTTCCAGACAGAGCATTAAATACTTTATGAGAAATTACATGAACATTGTGTCTTATTTGCTTAATAATCTCCACTTCTTTCAGGTCCCTTTCCTTCTCATCCTGCAGCAGATTCAGCCACTCTCGTGTCATTCACAGTTATGGTTTAGAAGGAAGAGTTGCTGTTCTGATCCTTAGTCCCTTTCAGACACTGCACATTACAACACTTGAGACTTGCCAAACTCATATAACCCACAGCCAGATATGAGAAGTCTTTTCAATCAGCTTTCTGCTATGTTAATAACAGTCACTCAGAAAAAGAAAGAAGAATGTAAGTGAAGTTGTAGTACGTGTGAAGCTGTAATAAGTCATAAAAAAGTTTTACTGAAGTTGTTGCATCATGCAACTCCTTCAGAGATAAACTCCTGAGTATTAAAAAGATCTAAGAAAAGTTTTCCACTGGAAACCATAACCTCTAGTGTTAAGATTGCTAAATTGCACCAACTATTAAAGTTTCACCTAAAGGGAATATCAAGGTGGGAACATGATGTGTAATCAACCACATCAGCCATAAGGACAAAGATCAGTTGAGAGGAAAACAGCAAACCACGTACAGTAAATTACTTTAAAATAGAGTTAATGACTTAAAGCTGAACATCTACTGCAAAAAGCCTGAAGTCAATGGGCATTATAATTTAACTGGAAGTTGATTATGTTTCATTTTCTCATCTGCTATGTTCAGTTAATAAGATAGGGTCAAATGATTAACCTGTGGCCCAAACCGGATAATCTCTCCTTGTTAGAGATTAAAACAGAACAAGTAAATTTTTTCTCATTGGCTTGGTGCACAACCACAACTAAAAATTAAGATAGCTTAATTTTTTCTGGTTAAAGATATTTAAGAAATAAACTTGTGATTTCAATAAATTATCAAAAAGTATTTGTGTCATATCAGAATGACCTCCTACTCCATTTATTATTAGGAGTCTATAGATCATGCAAGTGGCTTTAAAGTGGTTATCACTGAGGTTTTTAAAATATGTATATCTAGTCTTGGACAAGAAGTGTAGAAATAAATATTGACAAACATTTGTTGCACAGCAGTGCCCTCTAGCGAAGTCACATGAAAAAGCCAAATTAAAAAGTGAATTCTTATAACCACTGTATAAAATATACCAGAAAGGCTCTCAGCTTTAAAGATACAAATATTCAAATTCCTATTTTCTTACAATAGCTTATTTCAATACTTCACCTCAAAGTGTGACCATGAAAGACAAATGTTCAGTTCTACCAACTAGATTGACAAAAATGCATCTATTCAAGTTAGAAACGGCTCAACTATTTTAAAATATGCAGTATTTAAGAAATACAGTCAAGTATGAGCTAGTTTTCTTCAATATTTATGTCCCTGTTAAAAAAAGCCCTGCATTTAAAGAATTATGTAGGTATAGAAGATACTTTTATATACTAGTAGCCTAATGAGCTTTTTATTTGAATTATGCTAACCATGAGAGGAAAGTCACAGGACATCTTTTATCCTTCACAGCAATTGACACAATTCAGTTGCTTATATTGAACAGTCTCGTATGGATACAAGGCGTTCTTGCCAGCACTGCTTCTGACTGAGCACCTTGGTCAGCCCCATTAAATAGCCTCAAGGGAGCTGCACTTTCAGGTACACCTACACAAGCAACACTGAGTTTGCGTAAGAGGAACTTGGACTCCACCTTGACTGGAACTGTACCTTCTCTGTGCAGCTTGAGTGCACAGCTGTCCTGAAAAGTAATCTGACCTTACAAGGACTCATCATCTGCATTCTTCTAAAGCCAAGTCTCCATCTCTGACTAACTACTCATACTATCATTCAAAAATAAAAACTGCAACTCAAAAATCGTATTTCTAGAACATCATTAAGCATGGCAAATAGTGCCAGAAGTTCACATATATTCCCTTAAATTATGAGGGGTAAAGGAAAAAGCCTACTAAACGCATCTGAAAAGGGCAAACTCTCTCATGGACAGTTGGCTATTTGCTTCCTCTAAAAATCTCATGCCATTATTGCTTCAAAAATCATTCAACATGTTATCTTGTAAAATTTAAGTTTTTCATGGGACATTTTAGCATCCAATCTTCAAATGCTATGAGTTCACATAAGTTTTAGAGTAACATTGTTATAAAAAACATCTAAAAGCATGGAACAGATTGACCAAACAATCAGTAGGTTCACTACAGCAGTTCTTGCATGATCTGCAGTACACAAAATGAATCTTGCACTGAGCACTTGTTTCTCCATTTCTCTTTTTTTCATCCCTACTACATATCCCTTCACTGCCTGCTACACATTCACCTTCATTTCTCAAAACAATGTTTTCTCTCCAACATACAGACTGATTATTTGACAATGTTTACGGGGACAAATAAATGCTGTCAAAGTTCCTAAGATACAGAGGCCAAATACAATAGCTTCTACACCAGCTGTTCTACTATGTGCTGTGAGCTTGTGCTTGCTGGACAAAACATCCGTGAAAGAGAGAACTCTGCTTCAGTTACAATACTGACCACAATTTTTTTGCCAAGCTGTCACCTTCTATACTGCTCCATCAGGCTTAGAAAAGAATTAACAACCAAAGATTCATCTACTTTCCAATCCTTACAGAACTATCATTTATCCACCAGTTTATTATCTACAGTTCTCTAACACTGTAGTAGGAATCATGCCGTTAGAACAACCAAACTGGTTTGTTATTTTGGTTATTTACTACTTCACAGAGAAGTTACCATAATGAAAGAATTACATTTCTATTTCAGAATTGGCATTGAAGCAATTAAATAGTAATGATGATGAATGCTACAAACATCTCAATTTCTCAAGAGCTGTTTGACGTCTGCTTAAAAGAACATCATTAGTGAATGAGTGCTTTTAAGGTTAGACACATTCTAAAAGGCTTTAAGCTCTTTGGTTGTTAATAACGTCAACTGCAGAAAAGTAAATAATAATCTGGACAAAAATTAGGTGTGAAAAGGTCATCACATTTATGAATCAACAAGCTAAGCTTTCTAACATTTCCTCTTTCAGGACAGAGAAAAAATGAGCATTTTTTAGTTCCATAAGAAATTAAATAATGCTTATTAAATGTTTGAAAAATTAAAAAGACAGTTATAATTATCTTCCAAGGACATGCTAAATGAGATGCACAAGATAACTCAAAAATTAATCTGCCTATCATTGTATGAGTAAATCATTATTCTGTCTTGAATTCAAATAGCAATCTGGAGCTGACTACAACTATTGTTCTAATACCTAAGGTCATGTAGAACCATTCCAATGCAAAACACATTAATGGAAGAATAGATGCAAACTACATCATCTGTGAAACTGGTTCAAACTCTCCCCTAGCCAAAACCAACATAGCACAGCAGGCCTAATTTATTATTTTCTTGTTATTATTCAATATTTATAGACATAGAAAGCTGTCAGTATAAATCATCAAGGTCATGGATTTGCAGAGCCTCCCTGAAGATCACTCGTTCACGTCTTACAAAATTTTAAGTATCAAGCGCTGTACTTCAGTATTACACATTATGTAATGCCAAAAAAGTAGACTTTATGATAAAGCTTGAAAACAACTACCAATTAAGTATTATTTTGATAATTGAGACATGCCAAGACACAGGTCTAAATGTTGTTCATTTAAACATTGCATATACTTGAGAAAATGAAATCTGTATTTATGCTCTTATCAGTAATATTAATGTATCAAGTGAACATTTGTAGACTTCATCTATATTATTCACCTACACTATTTTATAAATTTCTCCTTAAAAACCTAAAAATTTAGAATACACATCTTTCCTAGTTGCATCTTTTTTATCCCTTCCTGGTCTTCCAAACTGTCCATTAAAATCAAGAAAAGGGTATTCAGTAAGGAAATGCAACATGAAGTTCTAGTATTATATTCTAAAAAAGCATGTTAAAAAGTACCAGCTCAAAGTCAGTCAAAAGAAACAACTGCAGCTTTTGTATTTTACATCCATTTACAGAAAGAAGCAACTTTGCTTTTTGTTCAATCAAGTTGCTAATGCACAAAATCATGGAATAAGAAATGTGTATTACTTAGATTAAGAACAGGTATTAAAAGTTTGGTTGTTCCCCTACTCTGAATTGGCAGTCTCCCTTTCACTTACCCAACAAGCTTCTGAAAATTGCCACCAACCAAAGTACTTGTAAGTTATTACTATCTTCTGACACAGAATAGCCTTGCACAAAGTAGTAGTTATTAAAACACAACTAACTCTGGTCCCATTCCTAGGTACCAGTGAACACAGCCCAGCTCCACCCTCTTCCTGCAGATGTTTGTACATTTTGATAAGAGACTTCCTCTAAGTGGTCTTTTTGTCTCAGCTGACAGTCCTGGCTCCCAGCCCTTTCTCATAAGAGCAAAGTGCCTTGATTATCTTTGTAGACCTTCACCAGCCTCCCTTCTACAGCTCCATCTCTCTTGTACTGAGAATCCCAGAACTCCAAGTGTGGCCTCACCAAAGGCTGAGAATAAAGGCAGAGTCACCAACAATCTGCTGGCAATACTCCTTGTGCACTTCAGGATAACACTGGCCTTCTCTGCAGAAAGAGTGCATTCCTGGCTCATGGCTAACCTGGTGTCCACCAGAACTCCCAGGTCCTTCTCAGAGCTTGAGTGGTTGCCCTGCATATGCACACATTCATTCCTCCTCAGCTTTGCATGTTCCCTTGCTGAATTTCATAATGTTCCTATCATCCCACTTCTCCAGCCTAGCAAGGTCCTTCTGGATAGCTCCAATATAAACTCCAGAGGGTATTCTCCCAGTTGTGTGTCACCTGCAAGTTTGCTGCAGGTTCTCCCCCATCACCCTGATGATTAATGAAAAAGTTGAACAGGACTGGAACCAGTGTCAATCCCTGGCATACACCACAAGTGACTGCCCTCCAATTACACCTCATGCCACTGATCACCACTCAATGGGCCTAGATATTCAGCCAGTTTTCAATTCACTTCACTATCTGCTTGTCTAGCCCATATTTCACAAGCTTCTCTGTGAGGATCTTTTGGGAGAGGCTCAACATGGGCTAGATGTAGGTTTTCCAAACATGGTGAAGCCACATCACCAAAAAGAGATGTTGTTAGCATGTTATAACAGAACAGTAGTGTGTGAAGAACTGAAGGCTGACATAGGAAGTGTTACTCTGAAAAAAGTTAAACTCAAAAGTTTCCTTCAGAAAAAAAAAATTGAAGCTTCAGAATTAAGTGCTATACAGATCAGTCCATAAACTTGGTTCCAGAATTTTGAACTGTTTAAAAATAGTACTGTAGCAATATGAAGAAGATCTAGAGACAGCATTTATTTAAACAGTTATACACAAACAGGAAAGTAATGCAGCTGAAAAACATTCTGCTTGACCACACATCTAATCAATTTTTGGTTTCTTTGGTCCTAACCTATACACTTGCTACAGTCCAAGCTTTTGAGAAATTTAGACAACTCAGTTCTGTGCCCACATCTTAAAAAAGTAAGTACCTTAGGAAGAATAACTGCTTATTGGAATGACCATATTAAAAAAAAAAGCCCAAAAACTCAAAGCTAAAAAAGCAAAAGTTGATGGGGCAAATATAAGGAAGCAATTTGAGAATTTACTGCTATGGACTTTTTAATAAAGTGAGACATTTGTCAAATACAACAAAGACATCTGCTTTAGATTATCCTTACACACTACTGCCAAAATGTCTAGCCTCATGCTAGACACCTCTGATCTTGCTTTGCAATCAAGTGTTAGAGAAGCTCTGTTTTCCTGTAGAATGACAACAGTGCTGGAAAAAGGCTCTAACTCAAAAATCACACAGCTCACAGCCAGACATCTTTATAACCCAGAGAAGACACTGTTGACACATTCTGCAGGACTGTCCCAAATATCACCACATGGAAAACTAAACAGGACAAACCAATTTATGTTCCATTAAAGCATGGTGTTAAAATCCTCTAAATACACCTTTTACCCCTTAACCATCTTATTTTTGTCTCATCTTCTCATTTGAATAACATGGTGTTAAGAAATACCATAAAACATTTAATTTGTGCCTTAATTCAAATTTTAGCTCTTGACTCCTGAAGCTATTTCCTAGCAAGCATGGAACTTGAATTAAAACCTAATTCTTATAATAATTATTGCTCTTTAGTAGATACCAAAAACATGCACAGTCTTCTGTATTAACTTATCAATGAAAGTAGTTGTGAATTTTCTCACTGACCTTTTCTTGGAAAAGCAACTTTGCACTAACTCCTTAAGCTGGTAATTTCTATGGTATTTCTCACCCCTTAAGGTAAAGTTTTACCTTAAGCGATGAGGTGCTTTCAGGATCAGTGTTTATTAATACCTCCCAAAGTTTTTTAACTAATATTTCAGAGAAATTGAGGAAATCAGGAACTCTCCATACCAAAGAAGTTGTATTTCTTTTGCAATTTCTGTTTTAACAGTGAATTTCATTCTACCCCCTCCAGATTCTGGGGAAAAGCTCACAACTCAAAAGCAAAACTCCACATTTTCCCTCAAATGGCAAGAAAAGCTCTTCTCTGTATATATTACTAGATCAAATGTACTGTGATTTTGATCACATTGTTTGAAGCCATAAAAAGTATAACCCAGCAATCTAATATAATGACAACCCCATTGAACTGGAGTGTTACCTACATATCTATCTTTGTAACACAAGTGCTCAGTTATCTGCAGCTCTGATCCAGCATGATGCTTCAATTTGTGCTGTCCCTCAACTGGCACCTTCACCCCCCAAATCCCAGCATATCAAATGCAACAACACAGTATGATCTGATAAAAACTCTGTTCTTCGTTGCATTAGCAGCTCACCATGTACTTCAGAGTAATATATTAAACCAGTCAGGGCCTTGAGAGGCCCCAAACACTGGATTAATCCTCAAAAAATACGTTTTAACTAGATTCGTCCTTGGGGTAAATTTGTTAGTTCTGTAATTTAAACTGTAGCCATTTACAATCTCAGTTACACCACCCTGCTGTACCCCTCCTCCTGTGGAAGCAAGAGGATATGTTTTTATAAAGGAAGTCTAGGAGCACACACATGCTGAAGTGAGCTTTTGCTCTCTATTTCTACTCAAATTCAAGGCTACCTGCTGACAGTGCCATAGCCTTTACCCCTCCCAACTTCTCACAGTATTGTATATTACCACAACACAGAAATGCAATTTTAGAGCAGCCATAATCCAAATCTTCATGCTGAAGGCCACACAAAGCAGTACTGTTAACATACATTTAACTAATTGTAGAATGGATAAATTGCACTGCCAGGGACTTGAATAAAATCACTTGATTCATCTCTTTCATGGTTTCTTCCATAAATAACATTTTAAGATTAAATCAGTCAACTGCAGTCACAGCATTCCTATTTATTTTCAGTGTATTGTGTTATAGTAGGCATTCAGTGTAAAGTCATTTTTAATTAGGTATGAAGGGATTTGCTAACACATGACTTATTACAATACAACCTTTATTAGATAAGCATTTAGCATAGATTTTTTTCTTTACTGTGAATGAGTACATAGAAGACCAGATATACCTGTCCTTAGTTTCCGTTTAACAATACAATAGCACCTCTGGCAGACAAACAGGCTGAGGATATGCAGAAGTCAGGGGAAAAATAAAAAAACCTTCAGTTATGTCTGTACTACAAATCCTAACCTCTTCACTGTGTAAACCACAGATCTGAGATCACCTCCGTCCAGAGACACAGGAACTCAGACACCACACACAGTGTCCCCATCTATTGTTTTTAGCATCATCTACTAATAATTTGTGGAAAACTTTGAAATAGGCGTCTTTGTTCTCGTGTTCACTCTTACATAACAGTATTCTCTTTCTGTGCTGATAAAAACAACAACACCAATGATCAAGGAGTGGTTTGATGACAAAGCAAAAGCATCTCCCACGTTTGGAAACCGGGACAAACAATTTGATGGGCAGCAGAAGGCTGCCTGAAAAACACAGGAGCCTGTGACAGTCTGACCTGCTGCCACTTTAGGACTGTGTCGGTCGAGAGCGATGTGGTGATATCGTAAAAGGACAGGTCAGTTGGGCTGCCCCAAAATAAAGGAACAAAACAACAAAGGGAGAAGGCACACAGTGTGTGAGGTCAACTCCAAAGGACCTGGGGCCAGGATGAAACAGTAACTTCTACGGGTTAGGTTAAGGGCAGAGTCTGAGATGGGATGTGAGGATTAGGAATATGCAAAACATTGCAGGGGCAACACAACCAATGGGAGTAACAAGAACTGTGAATTTTCCAGAAACATAATATTAGTTCCCAGGAGGTGATGGGAGTGAGTTTTTGCTCACTGTAACCAGGTGATTGTTCATTACAAGTGGGGTACTTGTTTCCAAACCTGCAAGCAAAAGCCCTCAGCTTGCTCAAGCCCAAGAAGAGCCTAATCACTGATTTGTGAGATGCCCAAAGTCAGCCGCAAGCATTACAAACAATGCCCTACAGACTTGTCTGTGCACTCATGACTGTCTCATCTAGACGTGATTTCTTTTTATAAAAGGTTAATACAGCAAAAAAACCCCCCAAAAACCAAAACACCCCACAACACAAAGACATGGGAAACTAAGCAAAAGAAAACAGTTACTTCTTCCAGAATTGTGTAATCCTCCTCTCAAGTAGAGCCAGTGGAGTAAACCAAACTGGTAAAGACAGACTACACTCTGAGCCAACCTCTCCCTGAGGTTTAGGGAAGTACAACAGGCCAGAAACTTTACATTACTGAAATAATTTTTGCATTATGTCATACCACTGGGAGAAGTGCAGCACATTGTGTTTCAGGTAAAAAAAGCTTAAATATGGAAGCCTGACCATCACTGCTAGTGGGAAAGGTGCAACAAAAGCTCTAGAGCATAAAGAAAACACTGTTCCAACTTGGAGAACAGACGTTCTAATAGGTGTTTTTCACTCTCTGTGGCACATTTGTACCTCAGTCCACCCATATATCAAAGCCATTTCATTGTTTCAGCATAAGATTCTACAATTGCCTGCAAACAATGACAAAAAACTCACATCAGAGGTAGATATCAACCCACTCCTGTGTGAGCTCATGCCCAAAACTTCTGTAAAATAGCTCTTCCATTTCTCCCACTCTCCCTTAACACCTACTGTAAAACAGAACAGATAGTTCCAGAAGGATGAAATGTAGCAGTTAAAAATAAAGGAAATCAATTTCACACTCCAGGCATTTGCATAGACAGCTCAGCTGAAGTTTACAAAGCAACAAATTAGCCCGAAAATCTTAGTAATTAAGGCATTCAAGTAAGAGTTAGTTCTCATGCTTGATGTTTCACCTCATTTATCACTTGGTATAAGTTGTAAATACATTGACCCTAAAGCACCAATATTGAAGATTTAAGTATTGTCTTCATCTGAGAAAACACAGGCAACACAAAACACAGAAGGTATTGAACATGGATTTCCATGTTCCACATGTTTCCAGGTTCAGCTAGTGTTGAGAACAGAAGCATACTGTGATATTCAGCTGAATGGTGCTTACAATCAGTCTGGGTTCACAAATACGTAGGCAGTAACATTGGAAGAAGGAAATGTTAGCAGTAAATTGAAAAAAAATCAAGAATCATACAATCATTAAGCTTGGAAAAGACCTCCAAGATAATCAAGCCCAACCTTAGACAGAATACTATCATGCCCACTAAACCGTATCACAAAGCACCACATCTGCTAAGGTTATTGTAAATTCTTTACATTTCAGTCAGGAATAAAGTTGCTTTATTTTCACAATCTCATCTTTTAGATGTTTGCTAACAGTTATAAAAGCCATACTTGGTTGTTTGCACAAAACACTGATGATATTCTCCCAGTTAATGAATTTTTTATTTTGTTAGTCTCACAGCTAAAATAACACTATGTGCTCTTCAGCAACGTAATGTACTTGAACAAGAAATTAATCTTTTCTTCTATAATTAAGGGAAACTAATTAAAATCTGGCATGTTATTACAGGTTAAGTGAAGGTCTAGATCTTTTTTGACCATCACATGATCCAGACGTCAGCAAGACAGCCAGACAAATTTAATGACCCATGTCACTTTAGGAAAAGGCTTAAAGTAATAAAATTTATCATCTTGGTCAGGTTAAAGCACTTAGTCAATGAGGCTGAGAGCAATTCAGCTCACCTAAGATACCTACTATCAGATCCACCCAATTGCTCTCCTACCTACTGCACAGACCCTAAAGGCCACTGAGCTGTCAGGGCTCTGACACATCTGTGAACCTGTACTGAACTGCCTTCCATAATTCTGCTCTAACTTGCACCAGCTGCAGAGACAGAAAATCATTAGCTATACTTGTTAGTCATTTAAGAATCTAAAGGTAGTATTTCATAAGCACCTTACCTCCTTCCCTCTTGCTTAAATCCTCTTTCAGGTTTTATATATTTATAGTTAGCCTGAAACAGGCACCTCGTTGGGTACCAACACTTCAAAACAATTTACTGCATAAGCTATTGCTACAAAGGCACTTAGAATTCACTAGCAAAGCTACGTGGGAACAACCATGTTAGAGCCAGGCTCCAA
This sequence comes from Polioptila caerulea, assembly GCA_013397295.1. Lineage (NCBI taxonomy): Eukaryota > Metazoa > Chordata > Aves > Passeriformes > Certhiidae > Polioptila > Polioptila caerulea. The sequence goes on from VYXF01005594.1 coordinate 637,523, forward strand.
TGGAAGAAAACATTATATTAGCAAGGACATGAACTTAAAGATTAAAATCTGTCAGAAAAACAGTAATTTCTGAGAAACTTTAAAGCTTTGTCTGTTATCAGTCAGTTATCTTAAGCTTTTAAGCTTCTTTCTTGCAAAATTTCACCTTGATGACAAATTAAAACATGTAGCATTAAAAACACACTGATTATTCACTGAATGAAGAAACAGAACAGACTGGGAAAGCAAATGACCACATAAACATTAAATGTTAGCCAAAGCTAATAAGTTAAAACAGTTCCTTTTCTTTATACTTAAAAGCAGGAGTCAAGCAGTTAAACTAACATAACCTTAATCATATCCTTTACAATTGATTATAGAATGAACCCTTCCAAATCCCTTTCAGAAAGAACTGCAGGACTTTAGCTCCATATCAACTCTAGGTTATGCCACAGTTCAATTAATAAAAAAAGTGCAACATTTAATTCTCTACATCAGGGTGGAGAAATAAAGGCTTAAGAGCAGGAAAAGTCAGTGACTGTTACAAGACATAAGTAATGTGACATCTCCTTGCATAAACACGACAAAATTAGGTCTGATCTGTGCTCAGTACTAACACAGTGGTCCTTAAACTTAGGTAAACAGCAAGTTAGAACTTAGAATGAACATTTTAAACCATGAAAATTCAGAGTTGAAGACACTGCTGAATCTTTTTAGGATGACAGGTTTTCCACACAGGTAGAGCCAGTGATAACTGCAAGTATCATGAAAGTAAAAATCTGAAAACTTTGCATAACAACTTACTGTGTAAGTGATAGCTGCCAACATTCCAATCACAGTCAAGGAACTAATGGAAAATGAAAGTGCAGTCAAGCCATCTGCAAAAAAAGATAAAAGAACCTGTTGAAAATATAGTAGATGTGCAAGAACACTTCTTCCTAAATTAGTTTCCAGAAGAGATTTAAGTTCATGAGAAAGAAGAAAAAGATTAAGACATAACTCAGATGAAAAATTTACCTAGAAGAGCTTTTTGACCTCAGCAGATCTTCATCCCAAATTGCAGGATCCAGGACAGACTCTTGTCTTTGTTACAAGCTCACAGAAGTTGCATTCACCCAAATGGTTGAAAAGTCACTAATGAATTTGCTCCCATAGCTGTCTAATACCTCTTCAAGACTTATTTCTGACCTCTCCAAGGTGCTATGGTGACTTGGGCAACTTTCATGTGCATTCTGGATGGTTCATCCTAGTTTTATTTGCTATCACCTGATTGCTCCTACTAAAAGCATTATCCAGAATCAGCCAAGCATGGATCCTTCAACCTACCAAAAAAATCCTCAGCTTCACTCAATGTATATACAGACCAACAAACAGGAAATGTATGGGGACTATAGAGTTATTGTAGCCTTATAACTTTAGTAATTAAAAGAGATAGCAGAAGACAAGAGTGACCAAATAAAAAAAGCATTTAACGCCCTAAAACCTCCTGCATCATTCCTCAGAACAGGTCTGTCCCTAACCTCACCACGCAGGACATCACAAGTCGTTTTGGTTACTTATTAACATCAAAACTTATAGTAAGTTACGGAAATTAACCTTTAGAAAACAATTTCATGTTTGTGCTCAGTCATAACCAGAGTTTATCCTTCTCCCCCATGTCCTCCCCTCTACTCACAGACACAGTAGCCTGTTTCCATTCATTAGCTAGTTTCCATTCTTACTTACTGAATACAGCACTAAGCAGTCACAAACTTGAGAAATCATAACCTCCCTCTATGAGAAGCTGCATCCCTCTTTTGACCACCCCTACAAGCCTCCTTCCAAAACCACCAAAAACTAATAGAATAGCACAACCAAATCCAACTTCACTGCTCAAATCTCTCATTCACTGTTTTTGCTAGATAATACCAAACAACTTCCCCAGAGCTAAAAGTAGTCTGTTCCTGTGTTTCAAATACTACAGCTATGTTTAAAACTTATTAAAGAAAAACAAATAAAAAACCCCCCAAAAATGAACCTAGCACTATTTTTCCTTCAGTAGCTGTGAAAATTTGAGTTGTTTCTGAAGTTTAGGGGGAAAAAAGTCCACAAGTGATCCCTATTCGTAATAAATCACACAATGTACTTACACACTGTATTTGATTATCTTCCTGTAAAAGTATTTGTAACTGACATTTAATATCCATTTAAAAGTCTGAACTGCACTCAATGGAACATTAAGAAACTAACTGGCTGAAAAATTGATAGCTATATACCAGAAGTATGTGATCAGGCTTTGCATCAGTGGATGAGTTTGCATTCCTTTCGCAAACCTACAACCAACTACCAAGTGATGACTGGATGTTTGTTCTACGTCTCAAGATCTTTGTATTTCTTGGGCCACTACAGACAAAGGAAAAGGGGTAAATTGAGATAAAAACAGGACAACAGGTACAAGTAAAGACAATAGGCAAGCATTTTGTCCTTATTTCTCCAGCATCTGGAACACAAAAGAACCTTTTGCAGAGAGCTGCTGTCTGTGGAGTACCTCTATGAAAACACCAGGGGTCCCCTTGTGTGGGGGTCTTGGGAGACAGCTTATCTGAAGATAAGCCAGCAGCATGCCCTGCCAGCATGGAAGTCCCATGGCATCCCACACTGTATCAACAGCAGCATGACCATCTATTACAGGAAGGGATCATATAGTGCTATCAGTTCTGAGGCCCCTGCTGCAGATTAAGACTGATAAATCTAAGCAACTTAAGGAAGACCTACATTGGCTGGAAGTTGGAGCACATGCTGTCCAGAGGAGCTGAGGGATTCAGGCTTCTTTGGCCTGGAACAGAGACTGGTTTGGAGACACCCAACACAGCCTGTCTGCTTAGCCAAGAGGTGCAGCCCAGGCTCTTTAGTGGTGCATAGCTGTCAAGTGTGAGAATGAGTGACAGCAAGTATATCCATAACAGGTAAGAGAAGAGATTTTTCCACAAGGAATTCTCCAAAATCAAGAGATTTTGAAGAGTTAGGTGATAAAGCCCTGTGCAACCCAGGCTGATCTTACAGCTTCCTTCTTGGTGCAGATTTGAACAGATGACCTGAGGTCACTTCAATCTGAATTATCCTATGAAATTACAAGTTACAAGAGAATGCTGATAGAAAACACAATCAGACTTTCACACCCCAACCCAGCATCTTAACATTTTACTTTCCTAGAAATAAACATTGTCTGTGCTGTATTTCAGAGCAAAGACAAAGCCAAATACTTTGTTACAGTCATATCAAGGTCGCCTGGAAAAATTAGCTTACATCTCAGCTCAACTATTATCACAACCTGTATAAACAGTTTAAGAAGCATTTTCTCCTGTGCTGTTACAATCTTTGCAAAGCAAGAGAAACACCAACAAGCAGACAGCCAAAACATTCAATAAGCCATGGATTTGTCCTTCCCATCTCCTACATTTACAAGCACAGATTACAGCACAGAGCCTTTTATGATTAAAGACTCTGCAAGGATGTCAAAGGAAACAAGAAGGGCTTGGAGTATTTAAGTGGCAAGAGGAAGAGGCAAAGTAGGGGCTTGTTGCCGAGTAGGGCAGGAGACCTGGTGAGAGGACTTTTCCATGACAAGCCTGAGGTACTGAATGCCTTCTTTGCCTCAGTCTTTTACTAGCAAGACCAGACATCAGGAAATCCAGGCCAGGGAGTTTAGTGAGAAAAGCTGGAAGGAATATGTACCCTTGGTGGAAGAAGATCAGGTTAGAGAATACTTAAGCAAATTGCACATATATAGTTGATTGGCCCTGAAGTGTTTGGTGTAGGTCATTGCAGGGAACTTTTAGTCAGTACAGAATTCCTAGAATAATGCAGAAGACTTGATGAAGGCTTGCATGATGATAGCCTGAAACATTCACACAGAAGCCCATACTCTGATGATTATCAAGAATGAAGTACAAAATAATGGAGTACTTATGCATTAGGATGTTTGTTAGACAACTTTTAGTTACCCTTTTTTGAATACATTTGAAAAATGCCATCAAGTCTGTCTTAGCTCACCTATAAAACACTTCCTTCACACCTTTACCCTGAAAACATACTCTGGCTAAGCACATGAACTACATCACCTAAGTGTTAAATACTATTCCATGGAGTTTGGCCTTCTCAACAGCTCTTTGCAGCCCTAGTGTAAAGTCTAACAAATACAAACAACAATTTTAGAATAGGTCAGTACTGTAAAAGAAAAGGGAAGAAGTTGTAACACCCACAAGACTTTCCTGTCTAAACAGATGGGACCACTTGTCTCATTTTTACGGTGAACAGCAGTACTGCATTTCATTAGGTAAATGATTCAAGACTGTCACAACATGATAACCTGAAAGTCAGTGAACTTCAGCATCCAAGTAGCATTTAAGAGCTGAGTTTAGTGAAGACTATGGAAGAAAGTATCTTCCTCTCCCCGCCATAAGTATCAGTGGACACAACACTGGAGGCCCTCCTGTCAAATAGGGACTTGTATTTAAAGTATAAAGAGGAGATGTGGGCAGTGTCTGCTTTCAAGGTAGTTTTAATTTTTGTTTTTCTCTGAACAGGAAGAACAGTCTTATTGTAAAGACTTACTGTAGGTAAGCAGTCAGAGAAAAGCTGGAAAACTGCCACTAAGGAAGTTAATTATCTTGTTCAGTCAATGAACAAGTGGCAGAGATTAGCAGAGTAGCAGCTCATGCAAAGCTCAGAACAAATCCCAAACTTACGACTACTTCCAAATTCTTCAAACAGGAGCTTCACTTTCTCCCACTCTGTGGAATTCTTCTTATTGGGAATATCCAAAGGAACAAAAGCACTGTAATACAGAAAAGAAAAAAAAATATTCCTTACCCTCATTAGTGAAACAGAAGAAGAATTCTACTTACAAATTAAGAAACTAGAAATCCATTCATTCCTGAAGAAAAGGCAGTGTTTCACTTAATTCACATTCTTCTCAAATGCTGCATTTAGATCAGCAGAGTACATGTATGAGTGTGTACAGTCAGGTCTGAGGTCAGTGGACAAGTGATTTTCTATTTACTAGTTCTAAAAGAGGTACAAGTATCATTACACTCAAGTATCATTAAAAGACATTAATATGATTTACTATCCTGATTTGATTCATATGCAGAGGAGCAACTAAACTTTAAGCATCAATTGAGACAACTTCACATATACACTTCTGAAAGCCAAAATAAGTCATGATTTCTCAAACAAGCATTAAAATATAAAGGGACATGTTTATCTTCCATTATTACAACTAAACCCATCTGCTCCATTCCATTCTTTGCTCTGTAGTTGGCCCAGAGAACTGAGCTTCAGAGAAGTCCATTCAGTTTTTTGTTCTTCCAATAAACAGACCAGCAAAAAATGCTCAGAGAACAATGTCAGGTAAAACAGACCCCTAGCTGAAAGATTCCTGTTGCCAGGCTCACCATCTAAAGTCAACTAATAAGAATAACTCTTCAGCACCTCTACAGACAAAACACCTGAGTTTGTAATAGCTGGAAAAACAGTACCTCCAAACCAAAAAACCACTGAAACCATAGCTTTGAGACATGAAATAGAATGTTTACAAGGCACAAGGAAGACAGATTTAAAGGGAACCACTGTATGCAAAGAATGAAAGAATTCAAACCCAAGTCCAGAAAGAATGTGCACAAGTATCATTTGGACTTGTCTGACAAAGACGACATAATTAGACTCCTGCTTGAAGTCCCAAACAAATACATATACTCCAGAATCAGTCTCAAACAAAGAACAAAATATACGCTTCTGTTTCAAAGGTTAGGACTAAACCAACTATGCGTACATATAACTATCACATCAAAACTAAACTGATACTCTGCCAAAAAACCAAGCTGACATTTAAAAGTTGAGATTTTAATTTCTAAAAAAGCTTCTTGACTGTGCAAGAGGCAGATTGAGGGCTAGCATTTGCTTGACGCGTGCTTGTTGACTTAGGGTTTAGTTCTTGTATCTGCCTCTAGTAGTAATTCTTTCTGTGAAAGAGCATCCAGATGAAATGCAGACATGGCTATTAAAATCAAGTTAGGCAACATTTCTACTTAAAAATGATAGAAAGAAATAACTGCAGGTTTATTTGCTAAAAATGGTTAAAAAAAGAGACTCTGAGAAGATAACAGAGCTAAAGTTCTTTTTATTTTAGCATGACTATGGATTTGCTATTTGTGGACCACATGCAGGGAACAAACTAGGGAAGAACATTTTAAGATATTTATATCTTGTTTGCTTTTTTTTTCCCTGAGAAGAATAGGATTTTTTTTTTTTTTCTGAGACTACCTACAACCAGCATGTCAAAGGACATTAATTAGAGCAAGGGCTACTGAATACATTACAGTCTTCAATTAGTACTCAGATAAACCTTGACTGAAGGAGATAAACATCTGATTCTGCTCCTGCTCAAGTTCCATGCACCAAAGGCCCCAGAAAGCAACACTGGAGTCAGAAATTTAGGTAATATAAGCAAACAAAACAGCTCAGCTGTGATGTCTTACACATGGAGCTCTGGACACAAATCGAATTATTAACTGTGGTAATTTTAAGAATAGAAGCAAATTGCTATGCTGTTCAAAGCACATCCTGGGTAAATTATGATTAAAATCTAGATCAATATCTAGGCTGCAGAACAAAGAAAGTAAATGCAAGACAAGCAGTTTAAAACTACTCACTCCTGGCAGGGCTAATACACAAGTGTAGATGGGTAAAGTTTGATCCTTAAATCAAAGAGTGCCATTAACTGTCATCCTTAGGAAATTATTTTCTAACACATGAGATTTAGCCTAATTTCCTTAACTGAGTTCTGCAGTGATATAATTTGCATAACTATTAACAGGATAATTAGATACATTCATAGCTTTTTAAGAGCTAATGGTTTGAGAAAATTTAAGGTAACCAGTTAAATTCTAAACACTGACAGCCAGGGAAGCATGCATTTTGGGACCAAGCATTCATTACCCTCAAAAACAACCATTTTGTTTCATACTACACTGCTTAAGGGTGCCTTAAGGTAGATTGCACTACTCAAGCCCCTTGAGAAGCACATGACATTTAGATAAAGTACAAGGAAAGTACATAACTTATGGAAAGGGAAATGTATGACAAGGAAAAACTAGTTCTGAGCATCCCAGTATAAATTTGCCCTATACTTGGCTTTTATTGGTACTCTGCATCAAGTTATTTGTGTGCAGAGGATTTAAGTGTTACATACATGCACATTTTTGCTGGGGAAGTGTTTTGTAACAGACAAGTAAATTAAGAGGTATAAACACTAATCCTGATAACAATTTGGACAATAACATCCTGTTCACTGAGCTGTGCTAAAAAGTCAGAAAAACCTCCAACATTATGTGGCGCAAAACAGATTTGTTTCCCAAAATACTCACAAAGATCTCCACAGGAGCAAGGGCAATATCCTGGTAAGAATAAGACACTCATACTTTGAGCTTAATAGAGCTTTTGTAACTCATTTGAGGACAGTTGACCAGGGAAGATGCAAAAACCTTCTTATGCAGACCTTTAAAACTATTGACCTGTTTTAATCATACAGAATACTTCCTAAATCAATCAGAACAGAGGCTCTCTGGCTATGAGACAATACTCATGCACTATTTCTTAGGCACTTAACAGGAGATATTCCAAACCCTCTCCCTCTCATAACCTGTGTGCAGGAGCACTCTAGTCCACTAAGCCTAGACACTTAGGAGTCAAATCCAGTACATAAAACTCCAGCCTATTTCAACATTACTCTGATCCTCATCACCAGGGAGAGAATCACCTGCTACAGCAAGACTAGTCTTTACTAACACATTTGGTCAAATCTCTCATATAGAAGCTTCAGCTCCAGCATGTTTATCTCTTTCACTGGACTTCTGTGGCCACTCTTGCCCTTGCTATGAAAACAACTAAGACAAGTAACTTCTTCAGAAAAAACATATACATAAACACTGATATATAGATACAGTAGCATATGTCTAACTATCCTAGAAATAGAGTTCACAATTTTCTTCAGTACAGTCATCTCAGTTGCCTCTAAAACTGAGCCTTTTCCCCTTGAAGGGAGTCTTGCAGTAGCACTTAAAGGAGAAATACAGGAATTACCTTCTTTTATCTTACTGGTAGAGAGGAACAAACATGCTTAGAGCTACTGAGGATTCAGCTGACACCTACTAGAGACACTACCAAGATTTTGAAACTGGATGTGTTATACAATACATCTATCTATACCTATGATATGACCTGTCACAAACAGCTTTTGCCAGAAATTTTAGTAATATTTCTAGACAATGATTAAGGTAATAAACTCCTACAGTCTCTTATAAGAGCAAATGCCTTACTTTCACTTAAAAGGACAAGAGAATTGATAGAAATATACCTTAACTTTTATGAAAACTAAAACAATATTCCAGTAAGATGGTTTACAACTGGAAGCATTAATTTCACTCCAGTTTCTACTTCACGCTCCAGTACTTTGATATGGATCATTTTAGCATACATTTTGCAATTTTTACCTACTTTATTGCTGCAGTCAAAATGCTAAAAAGCTTATGACACAGCAGACATTAGAAAGATTCGGTATTGGTGTGCATGTCATGCTTAATGGTGATCTTAAATCAATTTTCTGCTACTACTTGGAGTTTTGGAATAACAGCACTTGCTGCAAACAAGGTTACTCACTTCAGTAACGTTTGCCTTTTAAATAAATGCCAGCAAAAGCTTTATCATACAAGGTACAATTAAGTCAAGTATAATTCCACACTACTCTTAACAGTCTTCAGACAACATTTCCATTTAGGAAAGTATAAGCACATAACATCTAACCATTTTCCTAAAAAGCTGTTTTGCAATGTCCACTCCAGAAAAAGCACTTGAGAAAAGCAAAAAACTACTTGATGTTTGAACATGAATTTCATTTGATGAACGTGGATGAGGACACATTTTTTACTCCCTGCTGTACACTGAAGCATTAATGTAGTTGTGTCAAAGCCACCATGTCCTTGATATCGATTCACACGGCATGTTCAGTCAGCTTGGAAGCACAAGTACCTCCACAATTAAGAAAACCATTTTATCTTCCTGTTAAACTCTTACTTTTCAGGTACATAATTCTCAGGATACTTAAGCTCTATTAGTGATTAAGCTAATGTTGATTATACAGATTGAGTGCATCATAATTTACCTCTTAGAAGCATAGAACAGAACTCTGATAAATAAATCCTGCATAGAACAGTGCTCAATACAAATACTTACCCAATTAACAGAAGAACTGCACAAATTGTGATGAATCCCAGAGTGTATTTGAGTGCTGTTTTAACCTGCTGAATATTAAAGAGAAAGTTAATACATTGACATAAAATAAATATTAAAGGATTTATGCCAACTATGAAAAACTATACTTAGCATAACAGGTATTCTACTAAGTAGTTTTATATATAAGTTTTATTTATTATTTTAAGCATGAGTGGTTTTATATATAAGTCATAAGCATCCATCCTTGAAGAGTCTTATAGCTTGAGAACTATGAACAAGGATATGGAATTCTGCTTCTATCAAAAGCCATGCATTTGAGCAGCTGTGGCTGAAAGCGTGGATATACTCAGTGCAAATATAAAAGAAAGAAAATACTGGTAATACTTTATATTATGGCTATTATTAAAAGTCTTCTTATGTTAAGGTTACAACTAAACCAAAGGGAAAACAATCATAGAAGATACTTTAGGAAAGTATTTTTATCTGAAAAACATATAGCAACTTACTGACATGCATTTACTGTATTCCCTGGGAGGTCTCAAGTCAGTGCATTACAAAAGTAAACATGTCAGCTACAGGTAAATTACTACTGCCTACTTCAAGGAAAAAATGCAAACACTACAGTAGAAAGACACTAAATTTGAGTACCTATTCCAGAATCAGAACCATCTTCCTATTCTCTGCTTTAAAAGCTGTCACTATATATTCTGCAGATAGTTACACATAAGTTTTAACTTCCTGTGTATGAAATTTTGCTCAAAAGAATTTTTACGAAGTTTAAAGAATTCATAAAAATACAGACATTATTTACTTATGTCAAAGTTTCATTTCATACAAGACCACAACACTTAAACTAGACAATGTCAGACTATGTCTTACTAAGAGCTGCTCCAGAATTTTTATGGGGCTATAGTAATAGACTCACATATCAAAATGTTAATAACATTTCTACGTAAAAAAAAAAAAATCATTCTTGCTTTCATATTTTGGCTATATTCATTTGCCTTTTCGTCACTGGGTACATTTGCTAGAGTAAACTTACTGAGCATGTGTTGCCATCATCTTCTTCCTTCTCCTCATAATAGAAATAGACAAAGGGAATCCACAGAAAGACACAGAACAGAATGATCGAGTACAGAGCTAAGAGGAAGAATTAAATGAAGAGACAGTTATATTGGCATTTCATTTACTATATAGTAATTCAAAGGAAAGAGTAAAACACTCATTTCCTCTCATCCTAGCTCTTAATTTCAAGCATTGAAATGTTTGTAAAGTTCACTAGCCAGCATACAAGCTATTACGCTGTTGTTAACTCCAAAGGACTTTAAGGTGAACCCTTTCAGATTAAAGATTTCAGATCCATCTTCAACTCAGCAATAACAAAGGACTAAAAGTAACCAACTATATGCAAGTGATACACAGTATTAGCACACTAGCTTAAAGCATAATGAATAAAAGCAAGCTAAGCTACAGATCAAAAAAATGTATATGAAACTAATTTAAAGCTATTTTGATCACTGGACTCAATATCAGATTCTGCTATTAACGTAAGTACATCACAGATGAAAGACATGGTTGTAACTGACCTGAATTCAAAAAAAAAAAAAGCTGTAGCAATATACTATCATCACTTCAGGCTCCCTTCTTAGAAGAAGGACTAATCAGAGCAGAGATTGCAACAGGTATTAGGGTGAGTAGCCACTAAACCAGTAATACTGTCATGTCACTGATGCACAGGTGGTGATAACAAAGTAAAAGGTTTAACACGTGTCTTTATAAATACTGTCAAGTTTTGAGGATATTAAGACAGAAGGCCAAAATCAATTGGACTGATTAGCCAGTGCTATGAAAAGACCAATTTCAGGTAGAGAATTTCAAGTTTAAATATTCAGCTCTCAATAAGTTGAACATGCTTTGGAACATGATTATTTAGGAAAATCTTTTAATACTACATATTATCTTATACTATGAACATTGCAGAAGTCCATTAGGAAACTAAAAACAGTGAAGCAGAATGTTACAGTATTTGCACCCCACAAGGAAAGTATTCTAGAATAGTTTACTAAGCCTTCAAGACGTCAGAAGTGCTACACAACCAAGACTGCTTGTGCCGACACAAAATTGCACTTTTGAAGGAATGCATAAGTCCTGTAATTTTTAGCTATTTTTCATCTTTGCCCCATTTTGCATGACTAATTAACACCTTTCCAAATACACACATATATATGTAATTAACATCTTTCCATGAATACATTCATTTCCAACTTAAGTTCGTGACCTCTTATCTTGGCTAGTGCACTCCTCCCAGTGCCCATGTGCTCCAAAGAAAACTACCTCAGCATTTTTTCTGGAAGTTGGTATAGAAGCCAGATAAAGTATCAACACCTAGAATCTAAATATGAATCACTAATTATATCTAAATAGAATTCATTCTTTGGAAAAATATTTTAAAGTGTTAAAGGTATCTACTGTTTAGTGTACTGAGTTAATATGGCAATGCAAGATGAGAAACAAGCTCTGAGTTCATGAACTCTCACATTTACCAAGAGCAAAACATTCAGGGCTGTAAAACACCTTGAAACCTCAAACTCTAAAAAGAAACCTTCCTAGACATTCTAAAGCAGTAGTCATAGTACTTCAATATTGTGAATGCTTTCAGAAATCAAGCTGGTCTAATCTATAATCTATTTTTTCAGACTAGTCCTACATCCACAGCACAACGGGCCAGTACATTAGGCAAGTTACATGCATCATTAGTCCAAGATCAGAATTATCAGCCCATAGAGGTCACCATAAGCACAGAAAATCCTCACTTCCAAGTTATACTACACTGAATTCAGCATACTTTACTCATGAGGTATGCCCTTAGCTCATTACATAGTGGGACTGCGATCCATGTTTCCTCCAAGGGGATAAAGGAAGAAACACATTAATTAAAAAGACTGAACTGCATGGGTAACTTCATTTTCAAAGAATCATTAAAGTTAGGAAAAAACTGCAAGATCCAACTTTTAAACATGTTATCTGCTGTCACTAAACTGCTAGAGAATCACAGAGTAAATAAATCTTCAAGTATTGCACACAGTATTATAAACATGCAGGAGTATAACCTCCAATCTACACTTAAAATTGCAAAAGCTTTGCAATTTGCTCTGTTGAAAAACTTGGTTGCCACAGTAATTTTACAGGACCAGCACAGAAAAAAAGGCAGCTTTGGATTTGCTTTTCCCAAGAAAACCATTCCAAGACATCTTTTTGTTTACATATCAGGTGGTTTTAAACTGTCTGTGAGGATTTTTTTAGTAAGAATTGAAAATTAAATTGATAACTCACATAGTTGAAGCAAAAGATTCTGCTTGCTATTTTACTACAGAAGCCAGATAAGGAGTGTCTGAAGTCACTTGATGTGTTCAGCCTGGAGGAGACTGAGGGGAGACCTCACTGCATTACAACTTCCTCGTGAGGGGAAGACGAGGGGCAGGAACCGATCTCTTCTCTCTGGTGACAGTGACAGGACCCAAGGGAATGGCCTGAAGTTGTCAGAAGAGGCTTAGGCTGAATATTAAAAAGAGGTTCTTCCCCCCGAGGGTGGTTGGGCACTGGAATAAGCTCCCTAGGGATGTGGTCATAGCGCCAAGCCTGACAGAGCTCAAGAAGTGTTCTCAGCACAATTCTGTCAAGTGTGTGATTCTTTTCATTTACATGGTGTGATTATTTGGGTGTTCTGCACAGGGACAGAAGCTGGACTCAAGGATCTTTTCAACACCATATATTTTCTATATAACTTTAACAGATTTTCCCAAGTGCCTATCAAAACAACAGGAATTTTGAATTTTTATTTTCAGAACTCATGAAAAAGGATATGCAGTTGGGCATCAGCCCATACAACTTAGTTACCTGAGGGCAAGACTCCAAGTGCCTGCTGTCCTACACAATAAAAGGGCTGTTAATTCCCTGAAAAGCTATCCTTTAAAGGCAAAGGGCTTGCAGCAGCAAACAGCCAGTCAACAGAGTGACAAAGACACTCCCTCCCCCCAACTCCCCTGTGACCTTGTGGCATAACACATTGTCTCAGCTTTCAAGGACTGCTCTTCGTTCTAGGTCAGATGTTCAACTTCTATTTCAAAATATTTTTCTGGCCTGTATCAAAAGCTTGAAGCACTATCATTGGAAGTATGCTCCACTATATGGCCAGTACAAAAGTGTCTCCTGCCACAGTCTAGGGAATCGTCAGCAAGAACTCCTTTGTAAGGTTTGTCTGTTGTAAAGTTTTTCCTTAGAGACAACTCTTGTCTCAAGTTATTCCTGCTGATTTGCACCATATCACTACAAAGACGCCTTAAGTATGAGAAAGTTACACCTCATAGTAGTCTTCAAGTAACAGCAGTAATGGTCCCTTTATTATGATTTGACTTGTTGGGGTTTGTTTTTTTTCTTCTAGAACAACTGGAAAGGTTTCAAGCTGACTCTTCAAGATCAATATTGTCTCAAATCCTCTTAAGACACCATAGGAGGCTCAAGATTATTCTATCATCAGAAGTCTCTGACATCACACAAAACTTGCTTTTCCAGATGGTATAATATACTAGGGCATTACACAACATCACAATTACTAAGTTGATTAAAATAATGATTAGTTATATACTTCCTGGGTTTTTTTATACTCTATACTTTTTCTGCTGAGAAGTCACAAGCTACTCTAGAAACTTATAATCAGTCTTTCTTCCCAAATTCTTACAACCCATGAAAAATGTTTTAAAGTAAGTTCTCTTCAAGACTGGAAGAAGATATGTGCTGTATTTCCAAGTGGAATTTATGGAATACAAAACAGTAGTGGAATTCAGGTCAGACACTTGTTTGAAGCAATTCACCACAGTAAGTTTCAATGCTGACAGACTATCAAATTGCGTTCTAGCACAATGCTCCCAGAAAAATGGCACTAATTAGGAGAGTGTTTCTGTAGAGGTAACTCCACAGTAGTTGTCAAGTACAGCTACGCATCTCTCATAGTACTTAAAGCAGCTTCTCCTAGAACCAGACTATGAAAACATGAAGGCGTACGTGACTCACACCCAATTCCTAGAAGTCCATATTCTTGTGTCAATGACTCAATGTCAATGACCTATCAAACATTTGCAGTAAGCAGACAAAACTCCATGTAAAAATCATCCAAGTAATACCACTTACCCTTTTGGATAAACTCATACCCAAAAACTTTAACCTAGGAAACACATACTATTGCTGACATAAAAAGGAAATGCAAAATCTACAGTTTAGCATAGACTTCAAAGCACATCTGAAGAGATCCCATAAAATTTAGCAGGCAGTCCTTGTCACACTGTAGCTGGGAGTCATCTAACACATGCAGGTCAAAATCTTGGTCTATCTCACAAGATAGAATCTACCAATAATATCCTTTCACCATTCACAAAATTTCATCAAAGGACACTGCACATCAAGGTGACTTCAACAGGCAGTATTTACTTACTAGAGGAAGAACTACAGAACACACCTCCAGCTTACTGTCAACTGCTTCAACATCATTGCTTGTGAAACAAAGCAAACTTTGTTTGGACAGTTTTCAATTATAACACTTTCTGAAAAGAGTTTTCTTTCCAAAAAAACTGACACTGTTTTTTAGAGCATTTGCCAACTATTGATCATTGTTCAATCACTAAAGTACTGTGAGGCATGTTCCATTACAGTTGGGTTTAGAAATAGTAACACACTAAGCCACTATGGCCTCAAAGCAATTATTAGACAGGTTTCCTAAGAAAAGCTTTTGGGCTACTGAAATCCTACTTCAAGATACAGTTATTTCAAGCTTCACTCTGAGAGGTACCTCATTTACCATTCTACCAATACAAAGTCGTTCTACTTTTGTTATCAGTCTAGCCAAGAAACCAGGTGGGTATAAGAAACAGAAGATTTTTCATGGGGGCTAACAACCACACAAAAAAACAAAGAAGCTTTTCTATATTTAGTTTCAGCTTTATCAGTAAAAAGCAAAGCAAGTAGCAAAGTAATGATTAATATTCTAAAACATCAGTTAAATAACAGTCTCCATATTCTTGCTACAATTACAAGTGACTTGAAGGACAATGACCTAAGTGCACCAATTATTAATACCATAAATTGCCAATACAACTACGAGAGTCAAGTAAGATCTATACAGTCATCTCTCCATTTTCAGAAGACACAAGAAAATACAGGTATTCATATTCTTAAGTGCAGAAAGGTACTTCACTTCTGCTCATCCTGTCTGTTAAAAAAAGAAAGCCATGATCAAATACTTTCCTAGAAAGATAGCCAAAAAAAAAAATAAAATAACAGTACTACAATGGAAGAGTTGCTTAACTTTCTCCTCAGTTATGTCACTATGCTGGGCAACAGCAGCAGTGATCTAGATGATGCAGGAGTGGCATTGTGTTTTTATATATGATTTTTAGAGACTTAGGAAAAATAAGTTACTATTGTTGTTTACTTTAACGTAGGTCTAGTTATAAAACTAAGTTATGAAAAAGTGTACCTACTCCAATTAAGATGACGAGAGAAAAATATTTGAAAACCATGTTTAAATCTCTACCACCATCTGGAGGATATGCTATGAAATAAGAGGTTTGTCCTACAATATTTCAAGTAGATCTGTCTAGAAAGGCCAAAAACAAAGCAGTTTTTCCCATTTAAGTTTAAATCTTCCTCAAAAAATTAGTTCAAGATTTACCAAATCATTCAGCTAGCCCAAAATACCTTCTAGAAATTCATCAGTCTCACAAAACTTCACAAAACTACAGCAAACAGTCAACAGAAGAGCTTGAAGATTATTCCACCTTATGAGTTGTGAAATATTTGGTCTGTTAAACAAGACCTTGGCAAACCACAAGAAAATAGAAAGCAAATACAAATCAATTCCACTATTACAGAGTGAAGAGCCTCTGTGTTAAAAGTTCCTTTTTGAAAACACTGAAGTCTTCTTAGTACCTTTGACCTTATTCATTTTTATGCTGAGTGAAGCCTATTCTAGTCTGTCACTATCACTGGCAGGCAAAAATTCATCTGTAATTTAATGAAATAAGTCCACTATTTAAAATCATTTCCTATTTGAAATAATTTCCTTATCTAAAAAATATATTCAAAAGAACTGTAATATTCTAAGAGAAAAACTTTGAGTCTTTGGAAATGAGACCAAAAGCAGGCAACCAACTCTGAGTTTGCACCATTAACTGAAACAAGCATTTCACTCAAACTGTGCTGAGCACACTTCTATGCCCATTAAATATATCCATTAGTAGTAAAACTTCTCATAAGTTTCATAAGGACCACTAAAAAACTGATCTAAGACTACGCAGAGGTATGGTGAACTGTTATTTTATTTCAGTCACTTTTTAAAATTTCAGTTCTATTCAGGATTACCACTTTTGAATTGACTCCTTTATGCTCCTCCACAATACCTGTTACTTGGAACCCAGTAGTTGCTGATTCTGAACACTTAAAAGTGTTGTACTCATGGTTGCATGAACTTTTTAAGTGGTGGACAAGTTTCACACTGCTGCCTATGTTAAGTGCCATAAAAGGTACAGCAAAACCATGTGTTTCCCTTAAGGGACCACTAAATACACACAGGAAACATGTGAACCACAGATTATATAAAAGAAACCATTAGTCTTTTCATGAACTGGCTTCAGTATATTTGCATTTTTAGGGGGCTCTTGAAGATAAAAAAAATATTCTCTGAAGGGCACCAAGTATAACACTCATGTTTAAACAAAAAGGGATAACCCATATGACCTCTAAAAACTTCATTACTTCACTTAAAGGTTCTATTATTAAGAAAAAAAAAAAAGCTAAAATACTTACTGTAATATCCATAAAGTACAGTGTCTTCAATTTGCCTTGAAACATTAGCATCAGCCCAGACCTAGCAATGAAGGATAGAAGCATTTATTATCAAATGTAATAAAACAAGACTACATGAGAATCGCCCATTACAGGACACAAACAGAGGTAGAGAGATAAAAAAACTTCTTAAGAATTCCATGGTAGAGTGCCAGCAGCAGTGAAAATCACTGGGCCAACAGGAATAAGCACAGGACAGTTTCACAAAAGGAAGGTTTTCAACCCAAAGGAACATTAAGTAGTTTTGGCAGCTCCCACGTATGTTCTGCTAATTCCCACAGTACCTTTACAAGAGTCTCTGAAGATAATCATAGAATGGTCTGAGTTGAAAGGGACCTTCAAAGATCACCTAGTTCATCCCTCCTGCTGCAGACAGGAACATCTTTCACAAGGTCAGGTTGCTCAAAGCCCCTTTCAACCTGACCTTGGAATGCTTCCAATGATGGGCATCCACAACTCCTCTGGGAACCCTGTTCCAGAGGGCCACCAATCTCACCATAAATGTCTTCTTTACAACTAAATCTACACTCTCAGTTTAAAGCGGTTACATTTTATTCTTTGTCTACAGGCCTGGTCAAAATTTCTACATCTTTCTTCTAAGCTCTGTCTCTACTAAAAGGCTGCAACAACAACTCCCCAGAACCTTCTCTTCCCCACGCTGAACAACCCCAGTTCTTTCAGACTGTCTTCACAGGAGAGGAGCCCCAGATCTCTGACCATTTTTGTGGCCTTGTTTTAGACTTTCTTGTGCCATGGGCCACACAGTTGCACAAAGAACACAAAGTACACAATATTTCTGTCACAAAACAGCTTTGCTTAAAATTTGCATATACAGATACAATACTTAAACGTAAGAATAAGAAAGAATTTTTTATTATGCTCAGTTATATAAAAGTCATTAACTTTTACTTTTATTTGTTATTACATCAGTTTAAGCTATCATCTCTTTTTGCAGGAGACTTCACTTTTTTGTTTGACCAAGACTTGAATTACATGAATATTCAATTTAGCAATGTCTAATTTCACAAGTGAAATTACAAGAGCATTTACATCCCTTATTTGAACGAGAGCAAAAGTAACAGCACTACTCAGTCCTGGGGAATGGTCTGGGGAACGGAAGCAATGAAAGTGAAAATACAACTCTTAACTATGTTGGAAACTGCTATCAGCCAGATGGCTGAAGTCAAGTTCTTAAGCTCACTCTCTCCTCTAGGAGAGGAACTATTGGCTTAAGGAAGCTAAACATTTCATGACAATGTCTGGCAGACAAACTCAGGCATTGAATACAATGGTCTAATGCTGCCAGTACAGGTTAAACATCTTTTGGAATTGGTGTAGTTTTGTGGGATCCAATCTATATGTCAAGATCAAGAAAGCAGTTATCCAGAAGCAGAATTCTTTAAAAGCTAGAGAACACACTGACATAACTGAATTGGTGGGAAAAAAAAGAAAATATCCAGTACTGTCAAAGCTGTTTTTCATTTCTGTATGCAGGCTTTCTTCAAACTGGTAAGATCAATCCCTTTTAGTTGTAAAGAAGCACATATTAACAGGGTGTTATGAAAATGCAAATGAGCACACTACTTAAACACTGGTCCCATAAAGACTTAAAGACGCTTTGGCATTTGGTTTATCAGTCCTCTAAGAATTGCATAATGTCTTCTGGAATATGGGCTTGATGACATACCATGAACACTTTTTCTACTATCTCAGAAAATCAGCACCATCTTCCTTTTTCTTACTATATTAAAGACTTCCAGTAGGTCAGTTTACATTAAGCTTTTAAAATGCACTATATGAACTAAATTAGATCATCATCCAGCTGGAATTTGAGTGGAAAAATACACATCCATTTTGACATCTAATCAGCAAAAAAAAAAAAAAGATGAAAAATATTTTAGCAGAAGGGGCAGAAGCAACACCTGAAGTGTCTGTCAGGTACACAGTAAGCTCAGTCTTTGAAGACAGCCAGGCTCACACTCAACAGCATCTTAAAAAAGAAATTCCTAGGCATTTTTTTTAAAATATACCACAAAAGAATTTGATTACAATAAGTAAAGAACACATACAGAACATTTAAATTGCCTCATGTTAAATATTAAGAAAATGCTTACTTTAATCAAGCCTAAGGGAAAACCAAGACTTAACTGGACTGTTTGCATTGCTTGATTCCAAGTAGCTATTGGAAAAAAAGGTCTCACCTATAAGCAATGGAGACACTTAAAATGCACAAAAAAACAAGAACAAGCAATAGCAAGATCCAAAGTTTAAGAGGCATAGCCACTGTACAGAAGGGGTAGCTAGTAATGGAAATACAACATGGCTTAGCTGCCCAAGATAGCTTCCCTTCAGCTACAGAAAAACACTTTTAACCCAATACAGACATAGAGCTTTAAATATTGTAATCGCTTTTCACTTTGTTTTTCAAATTAAACTGCATACAGGACAAGAGTCGTATACTAGGAAATATATACTACACCATATTAAAATAGTGAGCTGCTATATTACACTAAAACTCAAATTGCAAATGTGTACATTTCACCATTACTTACATCTGCCTCAGCATACAAACTTTGCATTACTCTGCACAAGAAGAATATGTAATGCAAGCCAATTTAATGGTATACCATAACTATGTCAGCTTTCAGTCAGCTGCCAAAGCCACACATTTAAACAAACTAAAAAGCAAAACACTTAATTCTAACTGGCAAATTACCCATAGGCACACACCATCAGCAACTCAAAGGCTCATGTGAGCTGTTCCAAAGGCTAGTGACAGCAGCACTGTCTCGTCAAAAGCCAGCACTGCTACCTAAGGAGTATCAGAGCTCTGACAGTCTCAGCAGCTCTGGTGACATACTAAGCTGCTAGGTACAGGAATTTACTCACCTAGCACATCCAGGACTCAGCTGAGAACCCATCTGGACAGCCTCTAGATCTAGACTTTTTCTTATCCATCCATTACAACCTAAGCTTACAGTATACACAGCAAATGGCTTAGAAGCACAATAGATTAGGGAGGTGAAAATTCATACTGCCTTCAACAAACAGTTTAAGGCGTCAAAATGGGACCACAAATTCTCTTAGGAGCAGAATTCAGGCATTCTGCACTGTTGTGCTGTACTTCATCTTGCTCAAGGCAGTTTAGTAAGCATGTATCACCTTTAAAATACCTGTACCAATGCATTGTACAGAAAGACAAGGGAAGCCACAAATTGCAGAGATATGAGCATGAGCAATAAGCATGATGACCCATATTAAACTATCATGCTTAAATATTTTGTAACATTAGCCGCGTTAAAAATAAGTGTAAAAAGTACATATACTGGTAAATTGTTGCTATGTAAGACAAAAAAAACAGTTCAAGACACTAAGTTTACCCAAATGCTAAATCCAAAGCAAAGTTCCCTTGGAAGATTAATTTTATTATTATATTCATGGAAAACGGAAGTTAAAAAGAACACTTGTTTCTGCATTAATCATTGAGCAGAGTCTTTCTTCTCCCAGCAACTCTGTCCAGTTAGTGACTCATGTTAACATATTTCAACACACCAGTAGTATTCAAACCATACAGATAACTTCCCCAAATAAAACCACTGCAAGTTAATCTGACTTTCCACCCTTTTTGGTGAGGGAACAGCCATGAATTTCACTCTTTTGTCCCCATTAAATTTGACATTCCTACTGTCACTGCTGGACTCTGCAATACTTTCATGAGTACCCAGGGAAGCTAGCTCAGATTCTCTGCAAGTGTCCCTTAATTTAGAGCTTAAACTTATGCAACATTACAGGTTTCAGTATTTCTGAGGTTTCATCAAATGTAGATGAAGCACTCATTCTTCTGATTACCCTCGCCCAAAGCTTAGGCAACAAAAGGAAGATGCAGTATCAAAGACTGGAGATCAAGTCATAGCATGGTTAGACATGAAGAAATTTCATATCCAGATCTCAGATCTTCCAGCCTGTTATCTCCAGAATGGGACACTGCCAGGATTTTGACTGCCAGATGGAAAGTAGCATCCAGAAACATGCACATCTCAGCCCCATCTGCCTAGCAACAATGTTTTGGCCAAGTATTATTGCTTCAGAAGTAGTAATTCCTACTCAGGAAGGAGGCATGGTCTCAGTCAATAATAACTTCTCTGTTAACACCTTTCTAAAAATAAAAACCCTGGACATTTTAGTGGTTTTGAATTCTGAGCACCTATATAATAAGTTGTTCCCCTCTCACCCTCAAGATGCAAAAAACCTTAAATGGTCTGCAAAAAGTATCTACCATTAAGCAGATGCTACTCTTTGAATCATTAAGAGGACAACTGGCTTTTACCACCTCATGCAGACACCCAAGGCTTGTGATACGTTCAGTCTTAACCAGACTGAAAGAAATGCCACTGGCTGCATATAGTAGCAAGAATTCATAAATTTCAAAAAGAAAAGGAAAGGTTTCATCACCTTCTCTGCCTTCTTCTAGAACAGTAAAAAAAAAAAGACAGTACAATGATGTGAGCATCCTTGTTTCAAGCAGTCTTCCTGCTGCAAGACAGCATCAGCTATGCTTTAAATATTTATGAGACTTGTAGGTGAGACCCAGAGGTCTCACCTACAAGTGCTGGGTTTCAGTAGCAATATTATGTTTTTAAGCTACAGTGATGGTTTCTGTTCCTATGTGCTTGTTGTAAGTCCAACAAGTTTTCAGATCAAACAGATCAGATGCAACTGGATGTATTTGAAGTCCTTGGAAACAAACTAAAGCACTGACAGAGCTCACAGCCAAAATCTTCGAGCTGAAGCGGTGCTGTGAACCATTATCAGGACTTCAGTTACAAGGTAATGCTCAAGTTTTTATTAGTATTAAACCAAAGCCTCCTTTATGAATCAAAGTAATCCCACCCTCCAGAAAAGGTGTTGCAGTGAATTCTACCATGTAACTACTGTGCAAAACTCACCAATACCAAACTTGCTCAATTCACTGAGTATAAAAACTTTAAGATAATATTTGATAAGTCTCAAAATACAGTGAAATACACCATTATACGCTAAATCCTATAAGCCATTTTTTACCATAAACAATAATTTGTAGTAATTGAAATATGCATAAACAGTATCTTAGCAGTCCTTTTGAAATGAACAAAACCTCAAATTAACAAAGGCTGACCAAGGCATAGCACATAGCCCTTGTGAAGGAAGGCACTTCAGAATAAGTGCTAGAAAAAGGCTACACAACATTTTTAAATTAATTCCTCCAGAAAGCAGTATAATATTCACAGCCTTGAGAAAAAGATACTCTGCTTGGGTATTACAGTTCAGCCAATCCTTGTAGCCAGGACACACCACCTTCCCTTGTCACACAACACACACACAATTCACAGTGACAACTTTGAACCATCAAAGCCTTCAATTTAACCTCTGTTGTTAGTATAAGGTGATTCTCCCTAACTTTGCTACAAGCTTATTCATTTTGTAAACCTTCAGCTATACCTACAAATTGGCAGTAGGGCCAGATACATTAAAAATGAACAGAAAGCCCACATAGAGTACCTCTTTCAAGTTGAGCACCTTTTTTTCTCATCACTCTCAACACTGACACCAGGAATTACAGCTGGGAGGTAGAGGAAAAGTGTACATACACAAGAATTTTTTTTTTTACTTAGAATCTGGATAACTGCCACTACTCTTTTGGCATCAGCTCTGAAATCATCGAGTTGGAAGGATTTTTGATGAACTACTAATTTATCTACAGAGACTATTATCCACATCTGCTACCTGGATCTCCCTCAAAAAGTCACTGAGAAGATTAAAGACTTAAATCACTCTGCCCATCCAAAGCAATGAAGGTTTCCTGCCAGAGTCATAGTCCTTCAGACCGCAGCACCAGTTATAAGGTCTTGGAAGTGTTGGGTTTGAAAGAATGGTCCAGAGAAAGGCCAGTAATCTTCAGGAAATGTTCTAAACACAATTCAGTCTATCTTATTTGCAAAGCAATAGCAGGAAAAAAGCACATGTTACTGAGGACAGTTTAAAAGCTTTAACAACTCATGAAGACCACAGAATCATAGAAAATGATGAGCTGGAAAGGGACTACCAGGATCACCACTGCTGGTCCTGTGAAGGACACCATGTGCCTCGTTTTAAGATGCCATCAGCCTCCTAACTCAACATTACCTCTAAACTGAAATTACCAAATCAATAAAGCTGTGTTTACCTATAGGTTTGTAGGTTCTGACTGATTGCACATTCACTCAACTTAGAAGACCACATTAATATTCCTATACTATAATTTCAACACCTGTATTTGGATGAAATGCATTAACAGCAATAGATGTCATGTTATTTCTACAAAGCTAGAAACTCAATTCAGCTGAGACATAAAAGACACAGAAGAATGCTTCTTCAAGGCAGTATGGAGCAATTGTATTTCAACAAGCCATGAGAAGTATCTACAAACATTAGGAACTCAGCAGGACAACGAATCCTCAGAAATACAGGCAAGAAGATACTTTGCAAAGAGTCTTTGCCACAAACATTAAAGCTTGCCCTCAGTACAATTTTTAAATAGAATCTACCCATCTCACCATATCACAGCATATGTCCAGTTCTCAGGAATTCCAGCCCATGAAAAACAGTATTATAGTTTTCCTTCTAGTAACTGTATTTCCTTAACTTAAAAATTTCTAGTGACTGCATGACCACCTTTGATGAACCGTTCTCACAAGTTTGTTTCTAATCATTCTAAGTATACCTTAGCAAAAATGTGTCCTTTGCAACAGGGAATTCTGCCTAAATCCCACTAGATGTGCATTTTTCAGCCAGACCTAGTTGCATCATGGTTATTTCTCTAGATAGTCAGGCTCAATGTATTTAAGACTATTATTTTTATTGAATTGCTAGAACCCTGACACATGAAAGATCTCTTCCATCAGAAGATTTCTAAGTATAGAAATATTCACTTTAATTCTAAACAAGCAAGGTCTGAAGACACAAGCTTTTCAGAATAACATTAAGTAGCAGCATTCTGTATTAACCCCAAGCAATAAAAATTATAAAAGACACATCACAGCTCAATTCTAAAGGCTTCTCATAACTTGCATTTATATAAGCACCAGCCAAAAAGCACTGTACTAGCTGCAAGCTAGTTTTGAAGCATTACACAGATCTAGGAGGACCTATATCTTCCTTTGGAAGTAGGGCTGGAAGGGAATACAGTCTGGTGTGCAAGCATTTACCTTTCTCCCACACTATCATTTGTTTCAGGATCATAATTTTTACTATAGATCCACTTAGGCTCCAAACCCAAGAAGGTTGTTGATTCAAGTTAGCTACATGCTCCAGTTCAACCTCTTGTTTCTCACACAGACATCAGGCCAATACCTTCAAGAACTCTTCTTGAAAATTAAAGTAGTATTTGAAGCATTGGGAAGATTTCTAACAGAAATGCTTAGAGCAGATGACAGGAAGTACACATCTCATTAGGAACTCATTTTGCACAACAACTCCCCACAGTTTATAAATGCAGTAGTTCAGTTAAGGCTTTATCAATCAAGAAGAGACACTACTGCATTCCCCTTCACCAAGGGTTTCTGCAGCTTTCAAAATGCTCATTAATTCAGCCTTTACATTATAGGTAGATTAGCACAGTAGATGTTTGTAAATCTTTAAATGTTCCAGTACCCAGTACTTTTGCTGACAAAAAAGACAACCAAAATAATCCTAAATTACAAGGGTGCAACACAGTCTATTTTTTAACAAAAGCACAACAAATTTTATTCTACAATGCCCGAGCACAATACACTAAAAAGCAACACTGAAGCAATTTGTTTATATCTTCAGGACAGTACTTTCACTCCTATGCACAACAGGAGGTGCAAGCATTTGGAAATGAGTAGAATCTCTGAGAAAGAATAGAAATCAAAACTGAAATCCAGTTCAAATACTAGACATGAGGGTTTTATGCACAGTACTAGTTCCCAGCTTTGAGAAAAGTCAAGTCACTAGAACAGGTATTTGCACTGGTTTCAAACAGTTTGACAACCCAAGAGCATCCTTTTGAAACATAAATGCTTGTTTTGATGAGGCAGCTAACATTTTTAGAGGTCCATACCTTAAATGTACCATTTTCGTTTTTCATGTATGAGACCAAAAATATGTCCACAGGCAGGAGCGCTGATGTGATAAGGGCAACAGCCAACGCAAAAATTGCTGTAATGGTAGAAATCACTTCACTTTCCCGCCGACTCTGATACTTGCGCACATAAACCCAGCAGAAAATTAGAATGGCCTGAAATACACAGGGAAAAATACTTATGAGACGTATATAATAACCATGTTAGCAAGTCGGTACTGACGTTAGACCCTGTACAGATGACTGGCACAGCACACCTTTACCTTAACACTCAGCACCAGCGTTATACCGACCACATAAAAGTCACTTTTTCTTAAGAGCAACTTGCGCTACAACGCCAGCACTCACACACAGAACACGCGAAAACACAACCAGCGCGGCTCGCCGGGCAGGAGGGCAAGGCAGCCCCCGCTCCCAGCTCCGGCTCCGCTCTGCCCCCCGGCACCACCGCCGAGGCACCGCGGGAGCCGCAGGGAAGCGCTCCCGGCCCGGGCAGGCTGAGGGGCACGGACGGGGAGACCGGGCGGGATGCCCGGCATTGGAACAGCGAGCGGCCGAAGAAGGAGAAGCAGCCGACCCAGGGGAGGGGAAGGGAGGTGTGAGGGGGCCGCCGCAGGGCGGGAGAGCCGCCGCTCACCAGCAGCGCCAGGCCGAAGAGGCACTTCCTGCATTGGGTCCTTCCAGATCTGGACTCTTCTCCCATTGCCACAGTGCCACCTTTGATTACATTTATATAATCACCTTTGATAGCCCAAATTTCCTACTCTTGCAGGCATGCATCTACTCACAGTTATTTCTTGACATATCTTTAAACAAAAAAATTTGCAAATTGCAT
>VYXF01005594.1:663698-674964 GCA_013397295.1 Polioptila caerulea
ACCGCCCCGCGCCGCGTGACGTCACACGCCCCCGGCCGCTCCGCCGCAGCGCCGCGGGCGGCACCGCTCCGGGACGGGAGCGACGGGAGCCGGGAGCGTCCCGGGCCCGCCCCGCGGGCACTGCCACTCCTGACGGCATAGCGGCACCCGGGACGGGAGCGACGGGAGCCGGGAGTGCCCCGGGCCCGTCCCGTGGCAGAGCGCAGCAGTCCCGGGGCAGAAAGGGGAAATCGGGATGATGAAGAGCTGTCCTCACCTCTTGATCCCAAGAAGGGTTTGCCTGTCCTTCCCTCCCGGGCCGGGAGGCTGAGACAGGGCAGCGCTCGGTCCGCAGGGACTCTTGCCCGAGGGACCGCGGGAGGGAGGAAAGGGGTTTGAGGAAAGGTACAAGGTGCGCTGAGAGGTATCAAGCACTTTCAATCCTTGTATTTTTGCTTCTTACCTAAACCATCTCCCTGCGTGGCCTGCAGCGCCCAGGCAGGTGTGCGGGCGGTGCCGGCGGGTCGGGGCCGCTCCCGCAGGGATGTGCGGGGAGGGTGTGCGGGAGCCCCGCACCGCCTCTGCCCCGGGCTCGACTTAACCGCGACAGTGCCAAACTTCGGGCAGGATCGCGGGCTGGTGGGAAGCCTCGCTTAGGGACGCTGTGCCCGGTGTGAGGGCAGCCGTGGGCCGGGAGGGATGTGGGGCTTGCGGAGCTCGTGTTCCTGAATGTGGGTTTGGTGGCACGGGGAGCAGGAGGCCCTCATCTGCAAGGTGCTGCCGCGTGTCTTAGTCTCTAGTTTGCTTTGAGTGCTGCATGCATGCAATCATGGAATCATCAAGTTTGAAAGAGATCTTTTAAAATTGTCCAGTCCGGCCGTCCACCCGGCACTTGCCACTGTGAGATGTTGATTTTGGGGAATTAAGAATTTTAGAAATGTTAAGATTATAGTTAGAATAGATATTGCTGTGCTAGCAAAAAGAAAAACAAAAGCCTTGCCCAACAGAAGCCAGATACAGTTCAGTAAATACTGTGTCAGCTAAAGAGACCTAACAAAACAGGATCTAAATAACCAATTTGTCAATTTTAAACAATAAGCCAATTTCCCCCATGGGAGGAAACAGATGGGGTGCAGGAAACTGCCAGCTCTACCAAGGACTCGNGCATGCATGCAATCATGGAATCATCAAGTTTGAAAGAGATCTTTTAAAATTGTCCAGTCCGGCCGTCCAGCCGGCACTTGCCACTGTAACCCCTAAACCACCAAAGCGCATCACCCAGCCCTAGACCCAGACACCTCTCTTGTTGCACCTCCAGGGATAGGCACTCCACCACCTCCCTGGGCAACCTATTCCAAAGCCTGAGCACCCTCACAGTGAAATTTTTGCCAATATCTAATCTGAATCTCCTCTGTCTCAGTTTAAGGCCGTCAGGTTGGGTGCAAAGGGCTCTGCCTGCAGGAGTGCCCGGGGATAGCCCGGGGCCCTGCCGGAGCGTGGGCTGCTGTGCCGGGTGTCTGCTGGGCGCACAGGCAGCTCAGGGGTGGAAATGTTTATGAGCTTTGCTGGTTCAGCCTTGGTACAAGACTTAGGCAGAGACCTAAGCAGGCAGGGGTGGCCGCAATCATGTCCTGAAACAATAGATACGTTTTCTCTGTTTCCATTTGCTGTTAGAATAAATGCACTCGTTCCAAGTAAGAGGAGATTGAAATTCAGGTTCTTTGTAGCCTTGTAAGTAGAGACTGATTTGAGCAGGAGGAACTCAGGCTGGGAGGGATGAACTTCTAGGTGCTGTGGGGCCAGTGGGGGTGATGTGACCTTCTGGTATCAACAGCGTTCGTGAACCTGGTGTGAGGTCAGATAAATAGAAGAACTTCTTCTGGGCTGGTAGCCTTGAGAGATCTGTTGATGAAGGGGCTGTGAGAGCCTTATGCCAGACTCGTTTTTGCCCCTGCTAAGACTTCATTTGTATGAGGGACCATTTATGTGGGACAACAGTGTATGGTGTTGATTATGAGCCATAGCATCTGAGGTGTGTGCTCATGTTGACGAGTTCCTTCCGGAAAACACGCTTGTTGTGTGTGGTGGAACAGCTTTGTTACTAAGAGGCTGATAAGTTTTCTGGGCTTCAGTTTGCTGTGGCAGTGTTGTGAGGCCACTCACCAGCTGTCCATGGGGTGGTTGGGGCAGCAGGAGTTCCGATAGGCTTGCAGCTTTGCAAGAAGGAGGCCTGGACAGAAAAATTGGGAGCTTTGCCTCAGAGCAGTGGATGCATGCTGCATTCCTCAATTTGTTGTCAGGGCAGTGTGGAAGGCACTGGCATGTGGTAGCATTCATGAAACAAGAGATAATGGGGCTGAGGAGGGCTCTGGAGAGCTTGTAAACCTTGCAGGTAGGTATCTGCAGGGGATGTGTTGACTCATGGAGGGAAATGTTGCTTGCAGGGACGAATATCTGTGCCACATATTAAGTTATTGTGAGGACAGTGCAGGTGGAAGCAAAATAAAGTGAATATTTGCAAGCTGCTTGGAGGGTTGGTTGTGGGTGCAGATTTTTATAAGCAGGTGAGCTTGTTGCACTGCAAGGAAGAGTCTGCTGGTGCAGAAGTGGTGTTGTTTGGGAGGCTCGTTCTGGAGGGGCAGGTGTTCGTGCTGTGTCTTGTTTGGTGTGAGGGTAGGGGCAGCAAGCAGGTGGCTGTGCAGGGGCTGTGCAGCTCATGAACTAAGTGGATAGTTCATGACAATCCGGGTTAGCTTGCAGTCTGATAAGCAGCAGATACTGTGTAACTATAATTAGTTACAGGTCAGTAAGTAGATTGTGTATGTCCTTTTAGTTGTTGGAGGTTTAGCATTTTTTTTCTTTGTATATTTTACCATTAATGTGTATGTATTATCTCCACCACAGAAAATATTTCCCTCGATGTCATTACTATTAAATATGTATGTTGTAATTCAAAATTGCCTAAGAACCCATGAAGAATTAAAACCCTTGAAGAACTACATTAAAAATAAACTATTCCCAAGAGGGAAGGGAAGTAATTTGCCCTTGGAGTATATAAAGTTTTTATGTTTTGTACAGCACACCTTTACCAATAAAATATTAATTTACCAAACATCAGGGACCTGTAACTGTTTAAGAATTAAGGCTGCTTTTTTTAAATTAAAAAAAAAAAGAAATGCTATAGCTCTATACTACCACAATTCTTTTTGTTTTGACTCAAATGGTAACATGAATATTTAACTTGCTATAGTAAATAAGCCATAAGTGTACTTCAGCATGATCAAAAAATCTTTTTCATTCTAAATAGCTGAGTTCATATAGTTTAACAAAGATTTTTAAAAAAGAAAATTAACCACTCAAAATTATAACATTTCCACTAACAGAAAAATCCAATCTTTGAGTCTTTTGCTAAAATCTTCCTATATTTTTGCAGCAAATGGTAGTATTAAAGGAATTCCCATCATTCTGTCAGATCTATTCTTTTTGGTTAATATGGTTGATAACCTAGTTTTAATTGGGTAGGGGGCAAGGTTTTCAAGGTTTCAATAAAAAATACCCCTGTGTGTAAAATGATTACTGTAATAATACTGTAATTCATAATTTAAAAGAAGAACTTCAGTTTTTGTTGGAATGGAAGTAATGTTTTTAAATACAGTGCAGGCAAAATGAAAGTTTTTCTTATGTTACTACTCTGGTATCTGAATGTGTTCGTTTTTTTCAATACCATATCACCACTAGCACTCTGAATGTTTTTTCTTATTCCCTGAAATTCAGAGTTTATAAATTCAAATAATTTTATTCCTTATTTTAATAAAATTAGCAAATCTTTATCTGAGGAATTATCTACAAACAAAATTCAGGTGGATCAATTTAATATATTTTTTTTTACCATTGGGTGGGACAATGCAGATGTCAAGTACACAAAAAAAACAGTTTAATGTCAAAGCTAGTATTAAAAAAAAAAATTTAAATAGGACCTTTGTCTACACATTGTGCCAACAAAATTCCTATGAACATAAGTCTTAAAAATGGTGTTCAGCTGATGTGTTGACTCTAGTGAGGAGGTGGAAATTTCCCCCGTTGTTACTCTTCCTGAGACACCTAACACTAACATTTTTCATGCCTCTTTATGTAAGAGGGTGCTCATGGATAAATTGGAGATCAGATTTCTGAGTACTCACAATGTCTATTGACAGCACTACGCTTGAGGATATATTGGTTAGATGTTTCTTGCATATCAGGGCCATGTTTGTGTTTCTCAGTCACTGTAGACAGCTTCTAGGATGGCTGGATGTAGTGTCCCAAGTCTACCTGCGTTTTACTCAATTGCAGTGTTATGTCGTGGGGTGAAAATGAGCAAGGACAGAACAAAATTACATAAGAGAGAGGGTCAGTAAGACTAATCAATGTGAGACCATGGGTCGAGAAATAAGAAATGAGGCAACTGGTCACCAGCAGAGAAGAAATATTTCCACTCTGTACAAATAGAAGAGGAGGTGAGAAAAACAAATATACTTTTTCTGCAGAGACTTAGTGCTTGAGAGAAGGTAGATGGTTGTGTTATGAGCCAGCCAGTGAAGTAGCATCATTAATACCAAAGTTTTTGATCACCTACAAGCTGAAAGATAGTGTGGTGCCACGCTGAATGCTTGGAATCCTCATGATAGCAGCGTTGGCTGCAGTGCTGTACACAGTGCTGTGCTTCCAACAGCCAGGTTAAGCTAGCATGGTGCATGGAAAGATCTCAATTGTTGTCCCTGTTGTGCTGTTCTCTGCTACACTTCAGTAGTGGATGTGCCTCTTTTTGTGCCTGCACACAGAAATTTGGTGTTCTTTCTTTGCTCTTGCTAATAAAAGCGTTTCATCAGGATGCCATCATGTGCAGCAAGATCAATGAAGGAACTAAAGAGTGGTAGTGGATAGAAGTACTTGTGTAGGGCATCAAGTACAGAGTCAAGAGTGAGAAGAGTACAAAAAGTGATTTCTGTAAAGGTTTTATGTGCATGTTTGCAGCAGGGGTTGATAACTGCAAGCTAATAATTAACTGTCTCTTTAAAAATTTTTACTGTACATTAAAAAAAAATGGTGAGGATTTTTGCAAGTCATTGAGATAATGTGTGAATGAAAATAGAATGAGTAAGTCTGAAGAGAATGCTGTTACTGTATTCCTCAACAAAACCTGATAGGCATTGTGGTGGTAGCAGCCATAGTGTGAAAAAATAAAGAATTATATCAGTGGACTTCCCTAAATACCATTCTCCTTTCCCACACAAGATGGTTGCGCAATGACAGAAAAAAAAAAAAGGATTACAACAATTTTGTGTTAAAAAGAAAATACATAATTTTAAAATAAACTTTAATTATATTGTTTACAAAATAAAATCTTTGTCTAAAAAGAGCCATTATAGTAATTCTTATGTATATAGAAAATAAATCCAAACTATAGAAAATGTCTTAGGTGCTACTTAATAACTTGTGGAATTTACTTTTACTAAAATATTCATGTGGTAAAAAGAGAGAGAAAGAAGATGATTGGTATTATAGAAATTGAAGTATATGAAACAAGACACCATCTTCATTGTGACCAGGACAAGGGATTAGAATCATACTTGAACTAGATAGTGTACATTCCAACAGGGAGCAGGTGCTCCTTCTCACTTGACTGAACTGCTCGTGTCACCACTTGATAATCCCACAGATTTCAGGGGGCTGAAAGCATGTGGGCTAATGGCACTGTCGTATTTTAAAATTCCCTTATTAACTCTACTTGTGCTATTTTTTTTTCTCATGTTAGAAGAGAAGATAGTGAAACTGGGTTTAGCGATGTTTGATAAATCATATCATGGTCTTGTATTTGAAGGTGTAATTATTCTTTATGCTATGTGGCTGAATCCAGTAAAGCCTCTGAACCCAATGGAACAGAGCACATTGGACCTAGTACTCTCCAAGCACACACAATTAAACATTGGGAATAATAATAATTTTATGGTAAGTGCTTCAACTTCTGGGAGTAAAATTGACTGTAACTTCTTGAAAAGTGTTTTGTTTGATGTGATGCTGTAGTTCATTCACCACTACTGCAGACCAAGCTGGATTTCTGAGATTGGTTTGTCGTGCGTCTCCATTCCATCACTGCACTTCAGTGCTTGCTTAGTCTTATTTAATCAATAGCAAAGCTTTGTGTCTCCTCACAAACACCATTAATAGTTAATTTTCAATCTATGAGTTTGATTTTCTGCAGTACCCACAAACTTGGATGTCATTTATTGCTAGTTTAATATAGAAAGAGCAACGTGATGCCACCTTCACATCTTTGCTGCTTGTATTGTTCCCTTATCCTAAAATAATATCCTTGTTTCAAGATCCTCCATCATGCCTATGTTTCCAGAGTGCTTGGAATTAGTGCTGTCTATCATTCTTTTTCACTAAGAGAAACCTAACTTTCCTTTTACACCTTTTTCAATATCAGTAGTTTATACTGATGGGTCAGTGACTCAACATTTACATTAAAACAGGGACAAGGTTTTTATGAACCTTTTGAAAATTTCAATTTGACTTTAACTTGGTTTAAATCAGCTCGGGGCTTATTTTGGGTAAGAATAGGGAAGAAAACAGTTTTACAAAGAAATAATGATGTCATGATGAGGAAAATAGATGGTCCCATTGGGTTAGGAATAAGGTTTTCTCAATATTTAGGGGAATTGAGAGAAAAAATACATAACGTTGTTAAGCATACATGATATTCTTCCCAGTATACACATCACTGCATTGTTTTTCAGGTAGCCCAAGTCAAAGGCTGAATCACCATTTTTGGAGCCTAAAGACAGACTTTCTGTGTCATCAGTTCACTTTTTGTGTCTATTTAGCATGTCCTTCTCAACAAGAATTTAATAATAAATTCCATGAAATAATTTATATAAGTTTTTATAAGTTTGTATAATCAATATATATAATAATTGAAGTACTTAAAATGGCAAAGCCCAGTCCCTAAAACCTGTGACTTTCTAACATGTAAAGAA
This sequence comes from Polioptila caerulea, assembly GCA_013397295.1. NCBI lineage: Eukaryota > Metazoa > Chordata > Aves > Passeriformes > Certhiidae > Polioptila > Polioptila caerulea. Next base: position 670,697 of record VYXF01005594.1, read on the forward strand.
AAAACTGACATTGTTTGGGACTAGCAAACTCTTTACGAAGGCACAGAACTGTCACAAGGTGGAGAGGAATACCTAATCTGTGCACTAAGATGTGTGTGTATTTTCTAGTTTTGGAAGTATTGGAGAAGGGTAAAAGGAGTTTTTTTAAAGTTTTTGTTTATTTTGGAACAGAGGTCATCCCTCTAAAGGTCACGACATGCAAATAAAAATTTAAGTCAGAAACTTAAAATTAATCTGCAGAAGAATTTAGAATGGTTTTCTTTTCTTGAATTACTAACAACTGCATGGTAATGTTTATGGAGGTTCTTTTTTATTCTTGGTTCCTTGCTTTGTTTGCTTGAACAAAACCAGAATTTTAAAAACAGAGTCTGAGAGCAGGAGAGGTGATTAATTTCTCCAGGACATAAAGCGTGTTGGTTATTTTCTTTAAGAAGGGCTGTAAAAACATTTAGAGCCTTCTTTTATTTTCTTTCTGAACTCAGTAATTAAAAGCTTTTCTGAATGTAAATTATAGTTCTGTATTAAACGTTAAGAACAAAAGTAATGTGAACTTCCACAATAGAAGTGTGTAAACATTCCCATAACCAAAATGAGTGTGAATGTTGTTTTCCCATGAAACTTTCAGCCTGCAGTTTTCAGAGGAAAAAAAGAATTCCAAAGTATCTTTATCACGGCACTAATCAAAGAAAGAACTGACTCCCTCAGCATATTAGAACATCTGAAGTAGTGTTTTCTGCATCTTTGTCTGAAGTTATTAAAGATACTGCTAGTCTTTTGTACATGGGAAAACTGCAACCAAGGCATAAACTTCGAAGGAAAATGTTTGGAGATCTTCCCACAATGCACCAAAGAAACAAGATGGATAGTAAACAAAACAATAGATTAAATCCTGAGCCCCTGAATTTAATGGAAAAGCTGCCACCAAGTTTAGCCAAGTATTGATACCACTGGGAAGGACATAGTGTAATCATCATTAGCTCCATGGACAGTGAGCTGCTTTGCTCCAAGTAGGAGCAAAGTGAGAAGTACCTTCTTATGGACAGAAAAAAAGTAATTTGAAATCACCATCTTGGAAAAGATGCTGCTCAAGGAGGAGTGATAGAATTTTAAAAGTTCTGACTGGCACTAGGAACAGAGAATAGAGAACAATTAGTAATGCTCATATAAAAAGAAAATGGGTACAAAATAAGTCAGCAAGCAGCAGACTTAAAAAGAGAGTGCTTTGTAAAATTTAAACAAAAAGATACTCTTAACATAGGATGATTTGAATACCAAGTATGCGTATGTTAAAAATTAATAGAGAAATTCATGGATGAGGGGTCTGTCAAGCAATATTAAGCACGAGTACAGAGAAACAGCCTCCAGCTCAGAAGGCCCCTAAGCAGGGGAGTGCCAGAATGGACAGGGTTTGCAAGGGAAGATTGTTAAGCTTTTCCTGTTTTCCAAAGGGTTTGCTGTTGGCACTAAAATGTTAATATAGGAAGCCATACAGTCTTTCAGTCATTTCACTTACTATCTTTCAGATAGTTTAGCTCAGTATGCCTGTTCCAGGACATCAACAAAGGCTGGGGTTTGTCAATTTGATGGTGGTAGAGGGTAATCTTCATGATAAAGGTGAATTTCTTCTGGCTCAGAAGACTGATTCAAAGCCATCTACATTATTTAAACCCAGCATATGGACTGCATAAAAAATCCTGGGCATCAAGGGCTGTCTAGCAGCATAGGAGAGGTTATTTTTATGTTACAATGAACAGTACAAACAGGTAAGCCTCATCTCTCAAAATAGGCCTTGAGCCCATACCCAGGAGCACAAGAAGTTGCCTGCTTCACAAGAAGTGCCTTCTCCTGCAAAACAGGAGAAAAAGTAGGCTTAATGCTTCCATGTGTGTAGAGAGAGTTGATGAACCTATTTTTCTCAGTTCAAGAAACAGACTGATAAACTGGAGTGGGTTCAGGGGAGGGTCACCAGGGTGTTGGACTGTGTAGTACTTGTTTTTTGTGGAGAGAGGAGGAAGCTGGGCTTGTTCAGAAGAGATGGCTGTGGGGAGGCTGGCCAGACAATGGAGTCAGCGGGGCACAGTAGGAGTAATGACAGAAGACATACATTAAAATAAGAGGATCTGACTGAATATATGGGGGAAAAAAGTATAAGGATAATTAACCAGTGGAGCAAATAGCCCAGATAAGATTTGCAACAACTGTTCTTGAAGGTTTACAAAATTTGACTCATAAAACTTTGAACAAGCTGGTCTGGATTCATTGTGACCCTGTTTTGAGCATGAGGTTGGACAAGAAGGGTGCGAAGAGTCACCCTTTCATTATTATTCTAATAAATCATTATTATTACATTACTATTATTATTATTATTATTATTATTATATAAATCATTCTTCTCAGCAATAGCACCAGGAACTGAATAGAAGGGCAGTAGTAAAAAGTAATATCCTAGAGAGGAGGAATGGCATGAGATTATGGATGCTGACTGTGAAGTTTTATCATTAAGATCTTTTTGATCAATAGTGGCATAATAGTGGTTACTTCTGTAGTTTTGACTTCACAGAAGAGCAAATTATTCTACTTTCTGCCATTTCCATCCTATCTAAAATGTATGCTCTGTAATGACATGGATCGTTTATCAGTTTGTTTTCAGTGAATATGGCTGCAAACAAATACTGCTCTGTATGTGCCTGTAATCTGAGACAAAAACTTTAAACACATAGAGTCAAAAGAACTGATTCTGGCACTGGAAAAGGTTTCCTAGAGAAGTTGTGGATGCCCCAATTCTGGCGGTGTTCAAGACCAGGTTGGATGGAGCTTTAAGCAACCTGGACCAGTGCAAGGTGTTCCTGTCTGTGGCAGGATGATGGGAGCTAGGTGACCTTTAAGGTCTCTTACACTCAAACCATTCTATGATTCTAAACCAACTGTGCAGAGCTAGGCATCTGTATGTACATAGTGAGGAGCAATCTCAGAGTCTTGATTCAATATTGAAAGTTCTGGCTTGTATAATATTTATTCTACTAGACCCAAAGGAATGCTAGGGCTTCAGGCTACACTAAGACTTAATGTTACCTGTAGCTGTTAAAGGAAACAGCAGAGATGGATGCATGTTGGAGTAATACTTTACTCTGTCCTTGCTTTTGACAAGGATTCAGTTTAAGGTACTCTTCCTATTTCATTATTTCCTGCAGGAAAACTGCTTTCCTCTATGGGATGCAGTTGAATCATCATTGAAGGAGGTAAGGGAAACAGACGATATTAAAAGAGGAAGAGTGATAGTGAAACCCACTGATCTTTTAATCGGTGGTTCAAATAAATTATTTTTAAACAATTTATAATTACCGAGCACTGCGGTTTTAGGTGCAAGGATCCCGTGCGAGCGGCAGAAGCCTCGCTTGGCGATTCGGGGCATTTTCGGCTCTCGCCCACCAGAGGACTCCCGCGGCGCAGCTCTCCAGAGCCCTTTCCGTGCGCGGGGTGTGCCAGGCATCTCCGGGGAGCCGAATCTCCAAAGCGTTATTTGGAGACATTTCGCATTTCCGCGGAAGTTTTAGCACAGCAAGAACTTCGGGAGTAGGCGTGTAATATATGAATTATTTATCTTTTTAAAGTTAAGTACATATCAGTTTTAAATCCAGTTTTGCAAAACTGAAATGGATTGTTCCAAGTCTTACTTTTTTTGTCAAGCTTTGTCACTATTGATGGCACCATTGCTTTCCAAAGCATTCAAGCCTATGATTCAGTGCCATCATAAAAATTTCCATTTCTGTAGATGTGCACAGCTAGGGCTTACCTAAACTCTGCTATTTATTCAGTAAATATGCAAGAAAGAATTATTTTCTATTAATATATGACTAATTTACCTAAACCATTCTTTCCAATATTTGCAACCACAACATTTCCATTCTGAACTCTGCTGAACTTGGTAATTCAAGAATAGATAGAAAATCATAATAAATATGGCCCTGTTGATCTTTTGACCTTCGTTTTCCAGTCTCTGTTGGTCTCTTATTTGTTATATGTCAGACACATTAATAGGAGTTTGTACAATCCTGTATCTCTGCTATGTATTGACAGATCTTGGGTGACTGTTCTCCTTCCCTTATTCCAGCAACTATTTTGCTTTCTCATGGAAGTGCTCAGTTGATTTGCCTGTTCTGTCCCTGGTTTTGGGCACAAAAAAAAAACCAAAAAATGATACAGACAGTATTCTTCAGTGCAAATAAGTGCAAATAACTACATAATATACTTACTTTTTTTTTTTTTTT
>VYXF01005594.1:688509-755769 GCA_013397295.1 Polioptila caerulea
AGGCGCGGCGCCGGGATCTGGAGAGCGGCTCCGGCAGCGGGGCGGGCGGGAGAGCTGCCCGGGAGAGCTGCCCGCTCGCCTTCCCGCCCGGAGTGCTGAACCCTGCCTCCGGCCAGCGCGGCTCGGTCCGGGGGAAAGGAGGCTGCCGGCACGGCCGAGTTTGAATCCGCGCTGCCCAGGGCTCGGGTCGCTCCACCGCAGGCTCCGGTGCGCCGGTCGTGCGAGGGAGCGGAGCCTCCGGGAGCAGCCGGCGGGAGAGGACCCAAGCCCGAGGTGCGGCGGCAGCGAGGGGGTGGCGGTATTGGTGATCAGAGCCCTTCAGAAAACCAGCCCTCTGGAGTGGCAGCTCTACTGAATTCCCGATGCCTGCTTGTAAAGCAGGTGCAGGAAATGAAATGATAATTTATTTGAACATGTATTCGCTTTGCTGCTGGTGGGAAGGCTAGAAAAGTTAATCATGATGTAGTTGCTGTCAGTACATGACAGAATAGCTTTGATGATGAATAAGGTGCCTTGTGAAAATAATGATAAAAAACTGCATCTTAGGTATGTGATTTGCTTCTTACAGCAAATGTGATTAGAAAAATATAGACATTTTCTGTGTTTCATTAAATTCACATGTATTTATATGTTGCGGTTAGCTTAGAAGGAAATCTTTGTCCTTTAATGACAGTACCACTTTGTGTTGTTAAAGTCTGTACTTTTGTGAGATTTAAACTGGAAATTTAATATAGACTGCTCTAGGCACTTTGCAAGATGGAGAAATACCGCATTTTGGTTTCTTTCATGGCTAAACTCAAACAATTGCATGTTGCCTTTGTTTCATTTGAGGACTTCTTCAGCAGTTGCTGTAAGTGTTGTGACAGCAAACAGTTTAGCTAATATATTAAAAATTGAGAAATAATTTGGGGAGAAATATAAAAGAAAATTAGTAATTACTAATGAAATGAGCATTCAGTGCCTTTACGGTTAATATCTCCAAGTTAGTATTTCTAAGGTGTTTCTTCTGAGTTTATTAATAAAGAACTAAAAAAGAGTATATTTATCATTTATTTCCAAACTGGCATAAATCTTTTTTGTAGCTCCTTAAACAGTTAAATTATACACTTGTATGTGACTAGCAACTTTTCACAGTTAAGAAGTTCTTGTTTGTAGTTTTCTGATAAGATGAGGTGAGAAGAATGAGATTGTTCTGAATATGCTTGTTTTTTGTTTCAGATTTGTAGCTGTTTGTTCACATGTCTCCAGGGGGAGATGAAGTACATTGGATCCTGCATAGTTTGGCTTTGTATGGCAGTCTTCCTCCTTCCTGTTTCTACTTCTGTGGCTGTCAGTGACCAGACAGGTACTTCCACTTCTCTTGCCCATCACAGACCAAAGGCATAAATCTCAGTACTGATTTTTTTTTGCAAATAGCAAGAGCACATAGAAAATAAACAATGTGAACAGATAAAATTATACAAGGTTGTTTTAAATCTCTTTTCTGAAGTGAACTAAGTTTGAAGCAGTTCCAAAGCAGGCTTTCTGCTTCCTTGGAAGATTCATGTTTGGAGGTAATTGTAGTTCCTAGGAGTTTTGTTTTGTAGTTTTCCTACCCCACAAAACTAGATTATAAATCAGTTTGCAAAACTTCTGTGAACAAAATAGTGTGGCTTTATTAGACCAGACCAGTTATCACATTGACCTAAACAATCTAATGCTCGTGTTAACCGCACCTATACTTATATCTAGACTGGGTCATATGTTTCACACAGAGTGAAAAAAAAAAAAAAAATTCCTAGGAAGATAGGGAAAAGGAATAGAAAGATATTGCTTAACTTAAAAGCTGCTACCTGTCATCTGCAGATTTTGTCATATTTTTCCGTTTTCTCTTTTTTTTCTTACTTTCCACATTATCTAGTGTTCTCACTTAAACCCTATATTAACTCTCCAGAATGTGGTAAGTTTTGTCTTAAAGACACATCATATGTGCTTGTCAAATATGGAACATCAGTTTTCTAGAACTAATCAGCCTCAGCAAGTACTTCAAATTATTATAATTTTCCTACAATTATTAGCAGGGACATGTTTATTGCTATTTACATTGAGTAGTTTTTTTTTTTCTCAAAAATAAAATTAACTCTTAGTAATGCTGTTCCTTTCCAGAAATCTTATGAAATATAATAAAAATACACACACACAACAACTTTGAATCTCAATAACTCATTTGTAACTCAGGCCCCAGAAATTTAAAAATCCATGACTAGGGAAATAATCCTTTTACTACCCCTGGAAACTATAAGTAGTAATAATGAATAAATAATAAGTATAATGTGTGGGCTCTGAGGTAATAATAATGCATTGTGAAGAGCCAGAATTTAAGTCAGTCTTTTTCCCCTTATATTTTTAGGGAAGTGAGGCTAAGTGCTCTGCTGATGAATTATTCTTAACCCCTCTGAGAGAGAAAGCCTACATCATAGCTCTGAAATCATTCTGTCTGAAAGAAGAAAAATAGGTTTTATTCTGTCATTGCTAGGTGGTGGGTTGCAGAAGGGAAGTTTTGAAAGTGCTAAAATGGTGCGAGTACAGAAGGTTCCCCAGTGAGATAGATTGAAAAATTTTAAAACAAAATTGCAGGTAGCATTGTCTCTTTTCTTTCATATTTTTTTTCTCCCTAATGAAATGATGCCTTAGTGAAAGTCGGGCCAGCCACAGAAGATGTGGCAGATATGCTCAACTGTGAATAAACAGCGTATCTGAACAGTGCATTACATTCTGTTAGAAGTTTGTAGCTAAGCAGCCAGCAGTGAAGTTGCAGTTTTCCTTAGCCTGATTGCCACAAATGAATCAAATATGGGTCCAATTGAACTGCTAGGAAGAAAATGAGAGATTGAACCTCTCCAGTGAATAACTGAGGCTGTGCAGTTGAAAGAGGCTTCTTCAGTTTGTGGTGCTACAGGCAGATGGTGAGGAATAACAAGCTGATAGCTGCCAGCTTGGGCAGCTCTGCCAACAGCAGGTGTGTGAATTAAGCCCAGAGTTAAACTCCAGTTGATAACAGGAAAGAGACTCTACTAGATTTTGGAGGGATGGTTACAGTCCAAAAAAGAAATGCAAGTTATAGACCAGAAAGCAGGAATTGGAAAAGGATGGACCCAGTAGCAGAGCAGCAGTAAAGGTGATACAAATCTTTCTGCCCACCTTTTGTTAGTCTGCTCTGTTCAGCTGAACCGAGTCCTCTGTGTTGCAAAGTTGTCTTGTTCCAGTTTGATAATTTGTACTCTATTGTATGTTATTTGATAAGTGGATGAATCTGTTACAAATTTGAAATGTGCTTTCTTCATGAAGAGAGTAATATCTAAAGTATTTTTGTTTTTCCCGTCTTGCATAAAGTCTCTCTTTCTTGGGCCTTCATTCCCTCCCATGTACAAGTTCTGTTTAAATCAGCATCTGTCCTTCAGTATCTGCCTAGATGATTTTTTTGGTTTTCTTCTTTCACCAACATATGCATAGCATTTATTTCTCTGGGCTAATATGGAAGCTTTTCCAGTAAAGCACATTTAGGTAGGATCTGAGATTATTATATTTACATCTCAAAATTTCTCACCTGATCTACTTGAATCTACAGGAGTGGCTTCAAATACATGGAAAAGTGTAGACTAGAGCTAATTTGAGGGTGGTGAGAGAAATAAGTGGGTTAGGGGAAGGATTGACTTGTGTGCGTATGTAGGGGAGAGCTTTCTGAGCAGGCATGCTGAATATACTTTGTGACTTATTCATTGGGCCAGTATTGTAATAAATAAACACCAGTATTGAAAAAAGAGTCAGAGGCTGAGAAAGTATGCTGGATCTCCTTGGAGCAGTCCTCCTTAGGCTCTGAGGGTGCCAGTAAGCATTAGATTCACATAGAGAATTTCTTTCAGTTTTCATGTTTTGATATGCTTAGTGTTCATTAAAGGAAGCATTTATTTCACATGATAGAGTATAGCAGATCTGAGGGGAGGGAGTTCAGGAGTTTTCCACAGGCATATTTTTGATCTGACTACAAGAATATTTTCTTCATGCTGTTAACGTATTATTATTGGGAATATTGGGGTTTGAGTGTGGAGGTAACAAATGAAGCTCTAATTTGATCATTCCTGAATGCTAATAATAGGAATATTCTATCTCATTCCCAGATCATTGCTTCTTTTTCAACTTTCTTTTACAGTTACTGTTTATGAAAATCACTTGCTAATCCATGAAATATGAAGTATAAACAAAGGCCTGGGACTGTCAAGCATGGTGAATTTTCCTTGCCTTTTGACATGGAATGTGTTATGAAAAGTATTGGCTATGGATCATGATTTTAGATAGGAACTTTAACCCAAATACAGTGAGTGATTTCAAGTATGTAAATCAGTTCAGCTTTTTGATTTTAATGTTTTATTACAGCTAGAAACTTCTCCAAAACAATATAATGAATCTACAGTAACTTTCACATACAATGTATTCCTATTCCTGATATTCCCATCCAACCTGGCCTTAAATATTTCCAGGAATGGGGCATCTACCACCTCTCTAGCAACCTTTTCCAGTGTTTCACCACCATTATTGTAAAGTCTAGTCTAAATCTAACCTCTTTTATTTAAAATTGTTACCATTTGTCCTGCCACAACAAGTCCTGATAAAAAGTGTGTACCCATCTTTCTTGCAGGCCTACTGGCTGGAAGGCTGGAATAAGGTCTCCCTGGAGCCTTCCCTTCTCCAGGCTGAAAACCCTAACTCTCAGGAGTGATGCCCCAGATCTCTGATCATTTTTGTGGCCCTCCTTTGCACTTGTTCCAGCAGATCCACGTCCCTCTTGTGTTGGGGCCCTGGAGTTGGATGCAGTAGTCAAGGTGGGGGATTTCTCATGAGAGCTGATGGGCAGAATCACCTCTCTTGACCTCTTGGATCTGTTCTTTAGATGTAGCCCAGGATATGATTTGCTTTCTGGGCTGTGAGCACACACTGTTAGCTGATCTCCAGCTTTTCATCCATCTACTTCTCAAAGTCTTCTTGTCAGGGCTGCTCTCAATTCCTTCTGCCCCCTTCTGAGCATTGCCCTGACTCAGGTGCAGCACCTCATGAGGTTGTTGAACCTCACAAGATTCCCATTAGCCCAATTCTCAAACATGTTTAACTCCCTCTGGATGACATCCTTCCTTCAGGTGTGTCAACTGCACCGTTCAGCTTGGTGTCATCTGCAAATGTGCAGAGGGTGCACTCATTCCCTTCATCTATGTCATTAATTAATTAAATCGCTTTGATCCCTAATAGGATACCACCTGTCACTGATTTCCATCTGGACATTGAGGAATTGACCACGTCCCTCTGGATGTGATTTTCCAACCAAATCTTCATCCTCCAAGCATCAAATCCCAATCTCTACAATTCAGAGATATTGTGGGAACCATGTCAAAGGCCTTGGAGAAATCCAGAGGACATCCATAGCTCTTCCATTGTCCACTGATGTAGTCACTCTATTGTAAAAGGCCACTGGGTTACTCATGCAAGACTTGCCTTTAGGGAAGTGATGCTGGTTCTCTCAAATAATATGAAGTCCTGCTTTTCACTACTTACTCTTCTTCAAGGGAGAATATAGTTCTCCAGGCATCTAGCATGAGTATCCTAATCCTTGAACTCTACTGCTTGGATTCCTTATTTCTGTCTACCAATGCTGTTACATTACTTCATAACCATCTAAATAGTCACCAGACTTGAAGCTGACTTTACTGTATCATATTCCCTTCATTCTTCCCACCCTTGTCTTAATTAACATACACATTGTAATGTAATATAATCTTCTTTACAGAGTAAAATTACAGAATACATAAAAAATCACATCTTATTTCTTGATAGCCTGTATACTTGAGGCTACAGCTATGTAGGAAATCTGAATTATTACCTGATTTGAAAGCAAGCCAGCTGGGTCTGCTTATCTTCAGTATGAATATGTTTGAGGTGGACTCACTGGATATCGTTGCTGATATTTGCAAATGTGTGGCTAGCTCTGAAGATGTTGCCTATGTCTGTGTGTTTATGAGGCCTGATCCAGTACAAGTATGAGAAAAGTCTTGGGTATTATGGGTTTCTGCCTGAAGCTTGAGTTGACACAGGATGTGGGTATACATTAGGTTGGGCTTTGCTGTTTGGCTGCGTTCATTGGGCTGGCCATGGTTACTGAAGGAAGCTTCAGTGCCTTTGTAATGCTCATGTCAGTGGTGGTAGATGGCAGCTAAAGACTTCACCTGAACGTGGAATTTATTATAACGTAGCACATGGGTATTTGTGAAGTGAATCTAGCCAATACAGGTTACACTAACCTGGAGAAGCCAATACTGCCCATTGGAAGTTAGAGTTCCCACTCAGGAACTGCAGATAAGAGATATCTGTAAGAGACTATACACCATATTCTCTTCTGTCTTTGTTTTTGTGGAATGGAAAGCTGAGCATCGCGCCTCCATGGAAGTTGCAAAGTGCTTCAACAGGTGTCCTAATCATTCCAGGAATTTGAAAAGCTCCATTGCATGTTGCAACAGATAGGTCTAGATGCAATGCCTTTTTTTTTTTTCATAATGCTATCAGAAAACAAAAAATTCTTACTAATCTTAGTGGTAAGAGAGAAGACAAAGATCTGTGATGTACCTGCTTGGTCTGCATAAATTAATATTTTCAAGATTATTCGATTGGTTTTATATTTGTAAGCCCATAGCTACAACTCACTGATTTATAAAGATACAGGCCAATTTTTTTGTATGGATAGGTAAACTCATTTATTTAAAGATAAGTTTATCTGACCTCTGATATCACTGGTTTAATACGAATTTTTTAGTTCAGTCCACACAGATGCAGTTTTATCATGTGCAGAGCAATCTAGTATATAAATGTAAGCTTGTTCTTCTTACTATTTAATCAATTGTACAGTTATAGTAATGTATTTTAACATTACAGATAGGTTCATAGTTTCCCACTTGATTAGCAGTAGGGGTTTATCTTGTTCTTTTTCTTTCCTGAATATCTTCACGTAGACCTTGTCATTAAGCTGCCCACATGTTGAATGGAAAAATTGCCTGTTTTGTCTCAGGTTAAAGAAAATTTTAGGATCTGCTAGCAGTACTAAAAATTGTGGAAGAGGTTAACTATACAAACTATAACTGCAGAAAGAATTTTCATCACTCTATGGTAATGAAAGTTGTCAGTCTCGGTATGGAGAGTTTGGTCTTGTTATTTGAGAGTTTTCCCTTAGCTCTCTGGTAAAAGAAATAGACTGAACTAAAGGAGTGCATCAGCAGCATGCAATAGAAGATTCGCCGTAACTCTTTCAGTTCTTCTGGGGATGTGGAATACAAACAAATAACTAACACTTAAATGGCCTGTCTGTGCTGTGACTGTTATGCCTCTGATAAAAATAGGTCCATGGTCCAGTCTGTGGCATGTGAGGAATCATTACTATCATCTGGATAACAGAAAAATTAAGGCTTGAGTCTTTATTTGGACTTAGAATAAAGTGACTGTGGGGAATAGGCTTGAACTTTCTTTCACTGCTCAACACTCATGTAAGTTAATGCTGAAAAAATAAAGCACACTTGTGTCCCAGGTTCTCTAAAGCTTACATCAGTTTAGGGTAAAATTAGCAATAAGTACTCCCTGTCTGCTCTTATAAGTACTGCCCAGAATTTAAACAAAAAGAGAATCTGCCTTGAAATTTATTGAATATTTTTGAAAAAAAGCCCTTAGGAAACATGTAGGTTTGAGAAAACATTTATCCACGAATGTCTGACATTCTTTTCTGACTTCCGCTGTAAATGGCTTCCTTTATGCAAGCTTATCTCTTAGGGCTATAATTATGTAAATGTACCCTAGCAACATTCATTGTTTTAGAGGAGCTGTATATAGAATTCTACAGTTTGATAATCTGTGTTTGATTGAAGGCTGGGGTTTGTAAACTAAAGGGTATCTAAGGTGAGGCTGTTTCTGTCCCGTGCTGTGTGTGTATATATCAACTGGTGCATTGAAATTGCTGTGTTACTGTCTCCTTCCAGCAAACGCTCTTCTCACTGTATAAAACTTCCTGCTAACCAAGAATGATGAAAGATTTCACTTCAGAGTTTTCAACATGAATATTCTTTACAGTTCGGTGTCTTCTCTGGGGAAAGGGAATTTACAGAGTTTGTCATGCCTATGCTTCATCTCATTTATCATGAAACTCTATCTGTACAGGGAAAAACATATACGTGCATTAAAAAATACGTGCATATCCACGTATTTATGGATCTATATGAGGGAAAGAAAAAATTTATTCTCTTAGAGCCTTTTAATTTATCTGTGATGTAACTTGTAGTAGTCAATTGTTAGTTGTAGCTGTAATTTTACATGTGAAGCACATGGAACTTAATGAATCTTACAAAAAAGAATATTTTGCTTGGTCTTTTCTTGAGATAGTTGACATATCTTTCATTAACTGAATTATCCAGAGGTGTCTTTATGTCTGTGTTATAGTTTCACTTTTACTAGTTATTTCCAATTAGCCATTCTTATTCCAGATCAAATAATTAAATATATTTAATAGTATTTAAGATTTCTGAAGGATAATATACTTTCTACATAACTGCAGAATGAATGACATATTTCACATGCTATAAGATTACAAATACAGGTATTTTTAATACCAATTTTTGGTCTGGATGCTCTTTCGAAACATTTAAATATAGATGATTTCCAGGTTAATGGTAGGACATTCCTTACTTTTTTTCATTGACCTAATGCTTCAGAAAGCACCTTGACCTTCCCTGTTCAGCAGCTTTGGATAGACCTTGGACATCCCTTTAGTTGCATCAGCTGATAAAGCTCTGTGCTTGATAAGTTGACAGGCCAAAGATCATAACTTGTCTTCTTTGATTTACTAGTATTTTTAGGATTTAGCAGGGCTATTTGCAAAACTTGTTAAGTAGCAAGCCTTATTTCTGACCCCTGCACAAAAAGGCCATTTTTTCTGTATTTCCTTCTTAGAAGTGGACATTTCTATACATAAAGGACTTAATGCAAGTAAGAAGTAATAATAATTAATATTCCATATTGATAATACAGTGTCTTATCTAAGGATTCAGTTAGATTTAACCTCAGTTTAACATGTTCCATATTTTAGAACGTTCTGTTTTGCTTACCAAAATACTTTGGTTCAGAGTTACACCCCTACTTAATTTTCAAGCTTTTTTTCCCCCAAAATAGAATATTGTTTCATATTCATGAATGGGGGAAAGTATTTTCTAGTAAAACAGTGAGAAATACAAAAAAGAACTTGGAACAGATATTGCTGCTTTATAGAGTGTTGTAAATGGAAACAGCATGGTAAGAATTTAATTATTTTCTTCTGGCTATATTGTTTATATGAATTTTAACCACATGCATTTGAATTAAAATGTGATACAAATTCTATCTGCTTAGATTATTGGAAGTGTAGTATAAAATCTGTTGTTGTTTAGATTTTGTAATTTGGTTTATTGCTGCTTTTCATATTCTAAAGAAACAAAAAGATATTTTTACAAATATTACAACAAATATTACCATAATTGCCATGATAGTTTAGTATCTATCATAAAATGTTATCCAACTAACAGTAATTGAATAAACTGTGTTCTCTTGAAGGTGCTGTGTGTCCTTTAATGAAAACAGTTGCCCATCATCTCAAACAAATCAACAGAGACAGTCGTGGTGTATCAGGTAAATCACCAAGCTAATATGGATATCTATTTTAATTAGCTGATAATGATTACTGGATGTAATCATAGTCTGACTGAAGCTGGCCTTAAAATTGAAAGCTTAGGACAGAATGCCATCCCCAAGCATCAAAAACTGCTGATGTTCTCAGGAAGATGACATTAAAATCAGTACATCTTTTTCCTCAAAACTGTTGGCAACCCCACTAATTTCCATGTTTTTTTCCCAATCATCCTGCATTTTTATCAATAAAAAGAACTAGCAAATTAATTTTTCAGGTTTTAAAGTCACCTACCAAGTAAATTTTGCATGATTAGTTTTAATAAAATGAATATTGAAAATTTCTTTGACTTCAAGTTCTACTTTTCAAAATAGCTTGTCAGTCTGTATTCTAGAAATGCTTATATGCTTTGTATTCAAGTATACTAAACATTATTATTTACTTATAGTTTTAAATTCCATTAAATTGTATCATATTGTGTTCTGTTTTACAGGATTTGATCTGGCAGAAAGCTTTTCTTTAAGGCAAACATCTTGTGGTGGGGGAAAGATCTGTTTTAAACTGGGAAGTGCACCTCTCATTAGAGATACAAGGTAAGATACTGCTTTCATGCTTAGCTTTTAAAAGTTAGAACTCAGACTCAGTGCTACTAATAAACTGAATCAGTGAACATGTATCCAAAGAATGCTATAGAAAGCAGTATAGCTCTTTTTGGACTTTTTCAGTGTTTTTCTGTGGGAAGCATTTTGATTTTGGTGTGCTTTCCTTCTGGAATCCAGGAGTATGTAGGTAGTAAGTTAATAGCACTTTCTCAGATCATGATTCTACTACTGAAAATTCTACTGTTAATACATTAATATTTATAAAACAAAGGAAACAAGTAACTTTCTTGGTATGAGAGGAATTATTATACTAATACTCCCCTCAGTGAAGTTGTCTGTCTCTCTCACTACTGCTGGCAAGATTAAAAAGAGAGAGTGTAGCACCATTTCCTTGAATGCTATTTTTTTATTTTCCTGATATTCACATTTTGCCTTTGAGCAGCAACAGAACTGTGGGCACTCAGTGTAGAGGAAAAAGTAGACAGAATTCTATTCTGGCACAGGGTGGGATGAAAAGCAGAAACTGCATGAAAAATCAAAAGGACAGTGAAAGAGAATAAGGCACAATTGGATTGGATGGACTTAAGTTTGCATAGGGACAAGGAAATGTCAAGAAGCAGTTAGGAATGTAGTTTCAAGTTCCCTGTGCTCAGTGGAGAGAGAGGATCATCTCAGAGCTTCTTGGTTGTGATGTGCTCTGAGTCATGGGACTGTGGTTTCTGTACAGCATGTTCCTGTGATGACGAGGGAAGCAACTGTATTCCCATGTCTTCAGGTTGGGTATTTTCTGTTGCAAGAGGTCTGGCTCCAGCTTGCCTAGTAAAAAACCACACCTGGTCCTTGGACTTCCCCTTTGCTCGGATCCTGGGCATAGCACAGAGGGACTGTGAGTAGCATGAGGCCAGGGGGAAGGAAGAAGAGAAGAGTTGGAGGCACCCAGACACAAAACAAAGTGATCTTTGTGAGAGAAGCATGACCATGGAAAGAATTTATCTAGCATTTTAAAATATTTAGGTTCTCTAAGTTTTTCTGATATATTAGATATTGCAAGTGAAAATTTTTATGCTTGTGTAATTCTGCAAAGTTAAAATAATCACTGTTTTTTTAAAATACATTGGAGCTAGCTATTGAAGGAAAATTGACTAGACAAAATTACTTCACACAAAGAGTGCTCTTCTTTTATTAGGATCTTTCCAGTATTATCCAGATTGTCTTTAGAAGAGGAACAGGGGATAGTAGGTGCCACCCATAAATGTCTTTACTAAAAATATTTTGAGAGATTTTTAGTAAGATAATCTTTCTTAAATTTTTAAATTTTTTTTTTTTTTACAAGTTTTTCTTCCCAGTTTATGGGAATTAGAGGGAAACATGAGACTATATAAGGGTAGAAAATCAAGGCAATAAAAAATGTGGAACAATTTTCTTTAGGAATGAGAAACTAAGTAGTGCTAAGAAATGGATCTTGTGAGCGGACTTTATTTTGAAACAGTAAGAAAATCACTGCCAAAAAATGGAGAAGAGAGGAGCTAGAAATTACAAAAGGGTTAACTATTTAAAATTCATATTGCTTTGAGGTAAAATTCTTGATTCAAAGGATTGATTTCTAAGAATTTGAGTGATTTTATAAGTACTCTGAGATGTCGTGTTGAGGTTAAAAAAACATAAAGCTTTTTTCTTGGCTTTATTTAGTAGGCCTGAATACTAATATCTGTTTTTTCTTCTTTTGAAAACTGTTTATTAGTGAAGGCAATGAAAATGCAGAATTCACACCATGGCTGATAGCTGTAACTAACAAAGCCCTAACTATTAACTGCTGCAAGGAAAGTAAAAATGGTTGTTTTGTTTGGCTTTTTTTTGCCCTATATATTTTTTCCTGTATTTTATCTCATCAGCTTTTTGAAGGGAGAGAAAAATGGCTAGATTTTCTTCATTGTCGGTGTAACTTGGGTAGGGGCTAAAGAATTTCAGTTAGAGGTAAACCTGGAAGGGAGATGGCTTGTCTTGCATGGTTTCTTGGTTCACACATTCCTCACCGTCCCTGTTATTTTCTTTTGTGTATCCACATTAAAGAGAAAAACTAAAGAGAAAATCTTTCTAGTTTCCGCTAAAAATATGCATCTCTCATGGATGAAAAATTTAGCTGGATGAAGCAACTGAGATGATGATTAATAAAATGCATATCAGTGCTAATGTATGAATAAAGTTAGGCAGGAAAATGAATATAGTTAGGCAGAAATACCATGTTATTGATGATATAAGGTACAAGATAAGATTTTTAGTCAGCTGGCTGTGCAGGTAAGTAGTACCTCATACATATATCTTCCTGAACAATAAAAGGGTTAAAAACATTTTCAATAACATTCAAGCATTGCAGAATTTCTGTTAAATCCTTGTTCTTCATGGCAATAATCTTGCCCATCCTTCATTAACCTTTCTTCGCAGAAATGCATGTCATTAAAAGATGAATTCTTAATTATTTCAGTTTATTAAATATAAAATGGCTTTCTGATATGGAGAACACTTCAGAAAAATAGTTTTTAAAAATTTTGTTTAAATTTTGTTACTTTTTAAACTCTTCTGAAGTTTTAGGATTTTTTTTTTAATCAAGGCAGATGTCATTTGGGAACACAAAGTCAGGTTATGAGTTTTTATATGGTAGGGTTACAACAAAGGATAGTCAGAAACTTGGGTATCTGTCATCATAACCTTATAATTTACTATCTCAGTTACCCATTTATAATATCTTTTAATTAATTATTTTTATTTAAACCTACTTCTCTTACATTATGTCTGGTTGTGTGGTTCCAGACCCCTTGTGTTATTAGATGGCTTTAGGGATCATTCTACCTCAGAAAATATTTTAGACGTGGCGTGCAGTAAGCAGCAGAACAGTGTTTGTTATCCATCCTGCAGGAAATTGAGAGTATCTGATTAAGCTGACTAGCAAGTATCAAGTGACTTGGCACATCTTCCCTTGCATTTCATTCATTCAGTTGTAGTGTGGGTAATAGAAAGCTATGCTGTGCCATTTTTCTTCTGTGATGCCATTTTGGTTTTTTTTCAATGGACCTGGAGTAGTGTTTCACCTATTTATATGTTGTAAATAATTTACAATGCACTGTCAGCTTGGGAAATTGATTACGTTTATTTATGTTGGACTTCAGCTGTAGGTCTTTTTGTGATGCAGTTCTGTATATATCTTGTCTTGTGAGAGCAGATGGATAGCTTTTCTTATGCTTTATGTAAATGACCATAAAATATTAATGTAATGCCAGTAATACTTTCCTGATTAAAACTGTGAATTGCTAATTGAAGTTCTTCATGGACTTCAACAGGAGTAATTCCTGAAGAAAGTAGTGTAACTGAGCTTTTGAATCATAAAGAAACTGGTAGTAAAGTACTGTTAGGCAGGCAGTCTAATTATATAGTCATAATCATACCCCAGAACCATAGAATAATAGTAACTATATAATGGTTTAGTTTTATCTCTGTGAATACCTTATAGAGTCATATTTCTTCTCCAGACTTTGACATGTACTGCCCATGTAGTGTATTCCAGTGTGGCACAGCATTTGCTGACAAAGGAGAACAGGACTTTCTGCTGGTAGCATTCCTTTAGACCTGCCAGCAGTATTCAGTACTTCTGGACATGAAGCCTTTTAGGCTAATCTTTCTTCTTCAGTTGCCTTAGAGTAAATAGCACTATGATGAATTAATTTCACTGCATCTAAAGATGCAACAGACATCACTTGTTCCTCATTCTCACTTTTCGGGGTTGCTGGTGGGCCATTTTTTTCCTCTTCTGAAAGCACCAAGAAAGGAGATAATAAGTTGGTTTCGGCTGAGTTTCAGAATGTTTCTGGAATGGATGTTCATATTTAGTGAATCTTCATGGCACAGTCACAGCTTTCTTATTTTGTAGTTTGTTTAGCTTGACAAACCATATTAATTTACTGAGGAGATTATCATAGCTGGCTGTTAAATGATCTGAGTTAGAGCAGTTGGGATTACTCTCACGACTCTTTTAGGAATTCTTCCCCTTTCATTGTAAGATACTACAAAAGAGCTTGGATTTTGACTGTATTTGGACTACGAGCTCCACCAGCAAAGTTGTTACTCACTGCTGCCAGAAGAGCTGTGGCTTGGGCCGTATTTCAGGGAAAGTGTTTCACCTCCTTGGGATGTCTAGTTACTGGAGGAAGAAATACCATTCCCACTTGCCTCAGTAAGTTCCAGGCAGGAGGATTCTTTCTGCTAAGAACAGAAATTGGTGATTAATAATATTTATGTGGGGTTTTCTGTTTGTTTTTAGTGCCAACCCTTTTAATTGCAAAAAAATATGGAGGGAATTCCATTTTCCTAGAGCACAGCTGGCCTCAAGTGAGGGGGTTTCTGTGCTCACTATTAGAAAACTTTTCACAGCCAGCAATTTGCTTCCCCAAAGCCACCTATCTCTAAGTGTTTTTGCAGCCATTTACTTTGCTGTCTGTTCTCTGGCTGTATCTGCTGAGACCACTCTCTTCTCCAAACTAAAAGCTACTGAGTTCCTTTCATAAACTTCAGCTCTCCATGAAGGTCCTCATGGACATGATTTTTTATGTTGGTACATGACATTTGTTTTGAGCAGCAGAGTTAATTTCAGCGGTCTTCTTGAAAAATATTTTAAGACATATTTTAGGAAGTTTTATGCCTATTTCTTAAAAATTGTATAGAATATATAGATGTGATAATCATTAGTTTCCAAACAAAAAAATTCATTGAAGACTTTTAAAGAATGACTGAAAATGGCAATGAGGTATTATCCCAGTTTTGAGGCAGTAGTTACAATTATTCAAACCAGCTTTGATCTGTGCTCACACCAAGTCCTCATAGCCTTTGGTCTGTTAAAGTATTAGATGGTTATGCAAGAAAACACCTCTCCTTTACTATATCTCATTTGAGGTCATTTGGTTGGAGCCAACAATGCTAAGACTGAAATGTCTGGTATTTTGGTTGCAGGGTATTTTCAAGAAAAAAGCCTTGCCTTTGGAATTTGCTTCCCGAGTGTGGGAGCCTGAATGTAGTACAAATTCTGACGTTCTTTCAAGTCTTTAAAGTAGTGGATCAGAAGCTGTAGTGATTCAGTCTTTCTTTTATTCTGAAATAGTATATTTTGTGTTTATTTCCAGAAACTTCAACACTTACTCTATTTTAGAAATTAAAAAGAAGGATAATACAGTGATAACTGTTGAAAGAACAAATTGATGTCATACTCACCTTGCAAATACCCATTATTTAATTTCATAACGAAGAAGAAAAATGGGGCTTCTTACCATGTAAAATGACAGACCAATGCTTCTTTTAAAGAATGAGCACTTTTGAATGTCCATCTGCATTTTTGGGCTTGCTTGAAAATTTACAAGAAATATGTCAGTTTTATAAAATTCAAAATTTGGGTATTAATGGATTTTAATGTCCATATTGAGTTTGAATCATCCTACAATTTAACATACAATTTATTATGCAGAAAGAATTGGGAAAGCAAAAGTAAAGACAGAGGTGGCAGAGGGAAAGAGTACATTTAAAAATGTATAGCACTTACATTAAAAGCACACTGTGAGGGAAGAGAGAGTTAGAAAATCTTTTTTTAATTAAGCTACTGACTGTAACAAATTAGAATTCTTTGATCTGTAGTGTGTTCCCCTGACAGCGGAGTACTTAGTGGGATAGTGTCATGCCAGTTGAATTGGTGAAACACTGTTGGATGAAGCAGACTCTTTCTTTCCATTTGTTGGTTTTTTGTTTCTTTTTTTTTTTTTTTCCAGTGATAATATTCTTGCTGTAAAGCACTTGCAAGAGACTTTTGTGAGGTGTGTACTTTAAGGGCACTGCTCCACAACGAGTGTGCAGGAGACCAGCAGTGTTAGTGTGGAATCCCATGTGCCTCGTGGCAGGCAATAAACAAAGGATTAAATTAAATTATTTGGATAAAAAATCCAAATCAACAAAGCCAAAATTATTATTTGGAAGGATATAAAATTAGGAGCTTGCTTTCACAGCACCTATCTCCATCTCTCAGCCCCATCCCACTTCCTGTGCATCAGCATCCCCCTCTCTGTTCAGCGGGGCTGGCGGCTGATCCCTGCGGCTGTGTCACCTCAGCAGTCACAGTGGGGAAGGAGCAAGATAGGCTGCCCCCATCTCCAGCAGCACTGCCTTTAGCTAAAACAAACCCTGAAACTACACCTTCTTCTAATGGTTTAACCTGCCCCATGGAAAACAATCCCAGTGTTCTGATTAAAACAACGGCATCTGCAATTTCACTTTTGCTATATATTCCTGTAGGGAATTCCATTCTATTTTCATCTGATATGGATGCCAAAACCATTTTCCAGTTTTCTTGTTTAAGATAACAAAATATAAAACAGATTTTCATAGACACTGCAATTGCAAGACAAAGTTATTGTGTTATTAGATTTCTAGATTCAGCAGAAGAAATTTACCTAGATGCTTCTCAAAGACCCTTGTTCAACAGCTTGGACACAAATACTGAAGAAGGTTGTTCAATTTACCAGTATGTTAACTGAAGGAGCCTTAAGTGATGCCAGAGTGTGGGGAACTTTCAGAAAAGTTTGCATGCCTCTTATTCCTGGCCAAACATGCTGATTTTTAAAACCTTTACAGTGTTCCCTTGGTTTGTCTTGGCCATCTTTTTTGAAGCAAAAGTCTGTTAAAAATGAGTACAAGGAGGATGTAGATCTAAGTCTTTAACAAGGTCTGTGTTTGAAAGTCTTAGAACAAAAGTACGGTTGCAAAATTGGTACAGATGAGGTTTTTTTGAAAACCAGAATAGCTATGGGTATCTACAGCCATGCTATAGCAAGCACACAGAATTCAGTGATATGTCCTGGCCATAATGCACGCAGCTGAGGATAGACTGTAGCCCCACTATGTTGTATATAGAGACTGAAAGATCATTTATCAGTTTTGCTGATTGAGCTGAGAGGATTCAAGTGTCTTTATAAAATGCATATAATTTTTCTAGCTGAAGCAATTCAAAAGTAATTTATCAGCAGACTGGAAAAAAAAAAACAAAACAAAAAACAACCCAGTAATAAATCAGATCTTTCCTTTTCTGGCTTTTGGAATTGAACACTGTGCAATCTAGTTTGCTTTCGCTATGCTGTCAGGAATTCCTCCTCTTAACTAAAGTTGCACCTACAAAAAGATGTTTGTGCTGATATATCTGTGTTTATACTGGGGCTTTTTGTTTAAACATGTCATAGAGATATCATGCCCTTCCCCCACCTTGCCTCTGAGTTTTTAGATTTCATATCTAAAAATAGTTCATAGTCCATCTCACAGTGAAACTGCCTGGTGTTTTTTTCATTTCCCTGATTTTAATTTATTTTCATTTGGTTCTGAAAGATTTTTGGCCTCTAGCATTTCTATGTCATTAGCTCTTTGCAGTTTTTATAATCATGCTATGAAGTGTATTTTTGTTTATGGAGATAAATTGACAAGATTTTTGAAATACTTCTTTGACTTTGAATGGACAGTATAGTCCATGCTCTGGGTTTTTCACTTAGAGATCTGAGTATCAATTTGGGTTCAGTCCTAAGTGTACAGTTTGCTGATTGCAGTCTTGCCTGTCTCAAGTGAATATTTGTCATGCCACAAGCTCATTTCAGAACTTGGAATGATTTAATAAACATCAACTTGAAAAACAATCTGTAATCTATAGAAACAAGATGTACAGATATTGGTATATTAACAGAACCACATGCAAGAGATCATGTTATTTTTGGATTCAATCAGTGTGACTAGTTGTCGTATCTCAAAATTCTATTTAAAAATAATAAATCCTAAACTACTCTGGGATTGGGGATTACAATTTAGGCTTTGCATAACTTATTGATGGTTCCTAATATGGCATTGTGCTTTTAATTTTCCCTGGAAAATTCATATACCTTCTATTGTAGGAATTAGACTTTGCATTATTGATACACCCATGTTAACAATGTCAATGTTGAAGTCCATGATAAACTTTGATTTACCTCTTTTACTCAGTTTTTTGTGAGCTCTACTGAGAGTTCTGCTTAGATTAGATGTTAGGGATTTTTTCACTGAAAGACTTGCAAAGCATTGAAACAGGCTGCCCAGGGATGTGGTGAAGTCCCTATCCCTGGAAATGCACAAAAGCATACGGATATGGCACTTGAGAACATGGTTTGTTGTAGACACTGTGGTGGTGCTAGATTGGACTTGATGGCCTTGAAGGTCTTTTCCAGCCTTAACAATTCTGCTAGTCTATGATTCTGTGAGAGTTTGGTAAGAAATGTGTATGCTTGTAATCTATGGGGAGCAGTACTGATGTACTCAAATACTTTTGAATGCAAATCCCAAAAATATCCATTGGTTAAGGCACGTGGGGTTTGCTTTGAACCTCTTCTGAGAAGTAACAACACAAATAACATTATCAAGGAGCCATGACTCTACACAATTTTTTTTCCTGTTACTGGATCTGTCTCTTATATGAGCAGTTCAGAATGCTAGATGACTGCCAGTTTGAATCAATCTATGAAACGAAACAAAAAGTGTAACAGTATTGACCAGGAGTGTATACAATAACAGGACCTGATTGCCAGGACTTTCAGGGCAGAAGTGCCATTCCAGCCCAGTTCTTGCTCTGAGGACCCTCCATGGTGGATGCACTTTTTAGTATAACATGTGCAGTTGCAGCATTAAATTTATGCTCTTGCTCAAGATGGACATCTGGCAGTAACTTGTACAGAATTAGTAGATAATGCTCACTCATTTTAGAGGTAAAAGGGATATTTGAAAACAGGAGGTTTTGGGACATGAATTTTCTATTGCAGTAGTTTGTTTGACTCTTTTTAATACCTCCTGTGAGATTAAGTTGCTCACAATTAAAATGTTTAGCATATGACATTATATTCTAATATGTATTGTGGAAAATATATGATAAGGACAGTAACTAATAATAATAATAACATGGGCAGAGGAAGAAAATGTAATACAAAAGGACTA
This sequence comes from Polioptila caerulea, assembly GCA_013397295.1. Taxonomy (NCBI): domain Eukaryota; kingdom Metazoa; phylum Chordata; class Aves; order Passeriformes; family Certhiidae; genus Polioptila; species Polioptila caerulea. Next base: position 707,863 of record VYXF01005594.1, read on the forward strand.
AATATAAAATGTGAGTTCTAGCAGTACTTTAGTAGTGAGACTGTATATGATGACTTGAATGTCTGAAAAGGAAATGCCATCAGATATCTGTTAAGTTAAAAAGGAGCGTAGACTTTGAAATAATTTCTTTTTTTAAGAGGCTATTTTTCTTTCCACACATTTTTTTTTAAATTTAGAAAGTGATAAATAATTGCATTACTGTTAGTATGTGAAGACAGATACGCCATGCTACCAGGAAATTGCATAAGCTTCAGATTGGTTTGTTGTAAAAGTGTTAGTAGCACTAAAAAAACACTTTGTGATTCAAGATAGCTGATAAGATTTCATGGAAAGTCATGACTCATTAACCAATTAGAGTTCTTGAAAGATCAAAGAGTTATAACATAGCCTTGCTTTTTTTTCCTCAAAAATAAGTTAGAACTACTCATATGAATTCATATTATGTCTAAGAGTACATTTGTTACAGCATCCTAACTCTTTTTATCACAATTAAGTGTCATCTCTTTAAAAAGCTTATGCTGATTTTGTTCTAACACACATGTAAATGTGTGCTCCTACCCAGCTGGCTTTGGGTGATCCTGTGTGAGCACAGGCTTGGAAGAGATGACCTCCAGAAGTTCCTTCCAACCTCAGGCATTCTGGGGTTCTGTGATTGTATTATAAACTATTCTGTTAGTAGTTTCCTCTTCCTTAAGAACATAGTTTTCCATAATCTTTGGTTTGTAATTCCATTATCAACCAGGTAAATTATAGGGTAAGAGTGAATTCATCAAAATGCAGGTTTTGTAATGGGGTGATGAGGGAACTAAGTACTTCCTTCTTAAACTTCCAAAATATTTTTTTCATGTCATTGCGTGCTTAAATGCTACAATTTTATTTAATAAAAAATATTGATGATAATAATGATATTTTCTTTACTGTTATAACTTTTCTACTTTTTATCTACTAGTCTGATATATGCATTAGGTAATATAATGTTCTTAGAATTTTCACTAGCAGTACAGATTCTAATCTCAGTTGTAGTGTTGAAAAATATGATCATTGTTCATTCCATTTCTGTTATTTTGCATGGAAATTACATGGATGATTTAACCTCAAGTTGCTATAGTTATACATTGGTTTAATGCAAAGCCTTTCTGCTGTGGAGCCTTCACTGTTTTGAGGAAAGTTAGTGAATTCCTACCATGTCAAACTTCCTTTCTTGGGTATAAGACACCTAGCCTAATTCCACATCTGAGAAGGGCTCCCAGTCACGTTCAGTGTTCTTTCAAGTTGGGTTTGGTCTCGTCTTTTGGTGTGGAGCTTAGAATTCACCTAAATAAAATGTTTATTGACTTATCCGTATCACTGCTTGAAGTATCCTCTCAATACCTCTGTCTTGAGCCAGCTGCAAGACCCCATATGTCTTCATAAGCTTTGGGTTTTGTTTCTCTCCTAGCACTTTAAAGGGAATACCTGGACTCTCCCCAGCTGGATCTGATAGTAACAGGGTTAGCAAGTCACAGGTCTTTGGTCCATCTTTTTAAATATAGTTATGACTCAGCGGATAGTAATGTGGATATTTTTAAACTGCATTTATTTTTAACCCCATTTAATCTTTAACTTACAAAAAATCTCATTGGAGAAATTGTGAGAGTTGCAGGCTAAGCTGTACATACTCTTGGGGTTTTTTTAACTGGGCATTAATTAGACAGTTTAAGTCCTGAGACTAAACAAAAATAATTTCCAGTTTCTGAAAATGTTAGTAAGTCTTCTGATGTGATGCAAATAAGGTTTTTGATAATTTCTTTTCCATACTCATTCACTTAAAATTTGTGAATGTTAACAGTTTTTATATACTGTAAAAGAGCACATTGTTTGTCTAAGTATAAGCAGAACACCAGGCTTAAATACACGTAGACTGGTCATGCTGTGTGTAGGGGGTGTAAAAGCAAAAGCATGCTCTCTCTGTAGCTTCACTCTTGCAGCTGACAGCTACATTTTCGAGTCTGACCCTGCTATCTGGTGTCATTAACCTTCTTTCTTACTCGGATCAGATCTCTTCTGTTGGTAACTCAGTCTTCACTACTTACACCTTCTTTTTGGAGGTGATCAACTGGAACCTAGACAGGTAGATATACCCATTAATAACAGAGTTGTAGGCTTTGGTGCCTTTGGTCTTGCCTGTGCCATTTTTCTCAAGCATTTAGCACGGCCTGCTTGCAACTTTAGCCAGGAATGAGTTTGTTTATTTTTAGGCAGTCCCGCATGCTGAAGAGGAGAAGGCTAGTTATCCAGACAATTATTTGGGGTTAGCAAAAAAGCACCCCTTAGTTTGGTGCAGCTGCACTCCAGACAGCAGTGCTAGCTCTCCCTTTCCACTGCCAGCCACGCTGTTAAGTTCTCTGTGAGTGCTCAGTGTTTTCATAAGAGGGAGACGCTGGCCTGTGAGGTGCTTTGCCCTTTACCATCAGCCAGGTTGTCTAGGGCTTGGCAGAATGAACCCGGGAAGGAAAGGGAGAGCCTGTTCCAAGTGTAATCAGCAGTTCACTTAGCTGGTACTTGTTCCATTGGTTCATTGTGAAAACCTACCAGAAGTTTGGGATGGGGATGAGGGGAGACTAAACAGGAAGAACTGGAGTGTTCTATGGAAACAACGTTTTTAGGTTGGGTAGCATGATGTCATGCAGAAACACACAAGGTGCCTTCCAACACCCTAGCGTGAGAAGTAAAAGGGTGTGAGTCTCTCAGCATGAAGCTCTGCTGGAGCTGGCTCACCCTCCTCTGTACCCAACTAAAGAGACCATTGTGCAATCAGTTAGTGTCTCTGGGTATCTGTACAACTGTCTGAGGAGAAATGGATGCTTAGATTTCTTCCTTCTACAGGGAAGATTATATGGATGTATAAGCCAAGTAATTCCTGATGTCATCCCTCCTTTCCATAGTATGAAGTGCATTTTCTCTCTGTCTCCATGGCCTCCAATAGACAAATTGTCTGTTGTAGTTTGAATTTTCTTTACTTTTCCAGACAACAGCGACCACTTAAATATACAAATATTTAATACTGTACAATAGATCTTGCTTTAGGAAGCATATAGAAACGTGTGCAGAGCAATTTTCTCTGACAGTTGCCTGCGGAGGTAACCATAATTTTTTATCATTAACATGATCAGAAGGTTTCTTGATCAACTGAATAATTTCATTCCACTGTAGATAATCATATTTAGCATAAGAACTTAATATCTCATTGACTTCAGAGTCTGACAAATAACAGACTCATAACTAGGCCTGTTGTGTTTGGTACATTTCTGGGAACTAACTAGAAGGATCATGAGAGTTAAAAAATAGCTCCTAAAATTTCAGAATAAAAACATGGGTTGAAAGAAATATCCAAAGTTCCTCTTAAAGTATTTAAGTTCTCATCCTCTTCTCTTTATGGTTGCCATCCACAATTTGATTTTAGGATATTTAGTACAGAAAAGTGGCATTTTTGCATAATGTCTAAAGACCAAAAATCTTGATGTGATTTTTGAATGAGCTGAAGACAATTTAAATCTCTGTCATTTGCTTAAGCGCATTTTAAATTTTTAACAAGGACTATATCTTTGGAGACAATCACAAACCCACTGAAGAAAAGGAGAGATCATCACACTTCTGTGGATTCTGCCATTAATCTCCAAAGATAAAATTTTGTTTGGTTTTCTTTTTTGTGTTCCTTGTGAGAAATATCATACCCTAGGTAAATTTTCCCATGAGGCTGTCAATTTACTAGTGTGGTTCTGAGTAAGGAAAAGCACTGAAGGTTTCTGGGATGCTCACACTGAACAGTAAGACCACGTTTTCATGTGAGCAGGGTGGTTTCAGTTCCTACAGTGAATCACAGAAGTAGAAACCTATCACGAAACTGGGGATGGGGCATGCATGTGCCTAAAGTTCTACATATCAGTACTAAAGGGAAAGTAGAATGAGGGATATATCTAGGAAGAGCATAGTTCTCAACAGGAAATGATTGGAGTTCAAAACATGATTTTGCTCTTAGTTATTTTTATATTTTCAGTGTAGATGTTTGTTGCTGCTACTTACACTGAACACAGATCTTGCATTCAGAGAGTTTCCTTTGCTTAGATGACCAGGGAGCAAACAAGCTGAGAGATGGGGAGAAAAGAAAGAAAAACATAGGTCTCTAGTTCTTTCACACAGGGGAAAAGATTTCCTCTCCATCTGCTTTCCCTGAATCATGGAATTGGACGACACTTTCTGGTATCTCTCTGCCATACACTGCTCAAACCAGCAAGTGTGTAACTTCATCAAAAGGGCTGAAAGATGCTTTCCACAAAATAAGACTCCAAAATTCTTTGTTAACCTGAAATTTCTAAAAATTTCATCAAAATTCAGCAGAGTTCTACTTATGAAAAAGAGAAGAAAATTGTTATATTTCCAATAACCATTATTATATATTACTGCTTTTAATTGTGTTGTTCTTATTACTGCTGGTTTTTTTCCCAGAAAACTTAAAATACACAGAAATAGGCTAAACTTGGAGAGCAGTTAGTCTGACATCTTAAAAATCAAAGGAAGACTTGCCTTTAACTTCTTTAGGGCCAAGAGTTCACCAATAATTCTTGTAAATAAGGATACAGAATGCTGATGGAAACCCTAGGGTTAAAGTACTTTGCACAGACATAATGGTTTTTGTGCTTCTGTGCCTCTTTCAAAACAACATTTTTTCAAATGCCCTTTAAAATTTTTATATCAATATAATTGACTTTCACTCCTAAAAATTCCTGAACAACCTGTATGTTAAGAGTCAGCTAATCTATACCTGTTCTGTAAATGAAAGCAGAGGCGTGCCAAAGTATATGAAATATTAGGTAAATCCCTCTTCTCAATGTTAAAATAATCTGCAGCTTTGCTTTCAGCAGTACATTTCATGAGTGGGTTGAGCTCTCCCTAAGTAATTAATAACTCTTAAGCTGTCTGAATAGTTTCCCTTGAGTTGCATCATATTATGTGTCGTATGAAAACAACTTGAGGCCTAATGTAACACGAAACTATATAGTGCATCTTAATGTGATTTGAGGAAGATGGATGGGAAGGAAATTATTTCTTATTCTGACAGAAAAGACAGCTGTTCTTAACTTTTATTTGAAAAGAATTTGAAATACACTTTCTAGGCAGAGACTGGTAAGTTGTTCTAGTAAGTTGATTCCTATTCTCCTGTTGTACCACTCAAGTTAGGTAAAAACTGAGAATCAAAAACATTTGTTGTAGAAATATTGATAATATTGTGGATATTTTTGATTTTGGTCCACCTGAGATTTACTTTTTTATTCATAACAGATCTGAGTTTAAAACCTTTGCAAACATGGAAAAGTTAACATTTCACTGCCTCCAAAAATGAAGTACAAAATAAATCATTACCCAAGACAGGAAAGTTTTTTAAACTAACTGCTTGAGCTCTGGTCACCAAATTATTGTAACATTGTCATGTTACAAGTGACATATACCAGGTAATGGTATATGTCAGCTGGAAAAGATATGTCTTGCCACAAACTCGAAACATCTCTCACTTCACTCTCAGGAAATGCAAGTTGGCTCATCTTTCTCTTCTTGGAAGATATACAGCAAGCTGGAGGCTTCATTGATACTTGTAAATACGGAAGTTTGTCATATACTCTAGTGTATTCTCATTCGATATGGAACAATTAGAGTTCATAAGATGTAAAAATAGATGCTGCTTTTCCATTAGTGCTTATTTTAAAAATAAAAACAAAAGGTAAATAAAGGATTGCCTTACTAAATTTGATATGGGTAACTCAATGCTGCTTTACAAAGATAGAACTAACACTGTATATAGCACAGTGAATACACAGTTAATTCATTCATAATTACTTCTTTTAGTATGCTAGCACTAGCAGTTCCAGCTGGTATCTGCATTTCAGAACTTTTGAGGAAACAAATGAATAAAGAAAATATTTTGCCAAAAATCATTATATACTTAATGCTTAAAAACAGTGGGAGGTATGCACAAATACAGTGGTAATGTTCATGCAATATTCTTAACTGCTCCTCTGGTAACCTCATAATCTAGAGTCATAATATACACCATTTTTTAGGAAAAATTATGACTTTTTTTGATACAGTGAAAAAGAGGAAAATGCAGCAAAAGCCTTTGCAACTCTGTGTATTCATATACTTTGATAGTGGCACACAGTTGTTCCAAGAACTTGAATGTTTGTTACCCTTCTGGCTGCACCTGCCTCATGTTTCAACCAGTGAAACATTAAGAAATACTTGAATGTAGGGATTTGTAACACATCTATGTACAATCTAAAACCTTGTATTGTTGGGAATCTTCCTGCTGGCTATTCCTCAATTTGCCAGCTGAGGCCTCTGTAATTTGCAGTGCATCTCAGTCCAGCAGACCAGAGTGGTGTAAATTCAAACCTTTGCATTCAGTTCATGTGCTTCAATTCCTGCTATTGTTTTCAGTAGTTTCCACCAAGGGTGTGCTTTGCTTTGAGAACACAGTGCTCCATTCATCAACTTTAATTTTTTATTATATACTACTGACAATATGGACAGAGGGAGAGAATCAAACTGTTGAAATTCCACCTAAAGTATAATTTAATCAGACTCTGGGTGCCTGAGTCTGAGAATAATTCGAATTGCCCACTCTCAAGCACCACCCAAGCCCTAGTGGCACCTAAAATGAATAATTTTGGACAACTGATTTCCCTTGGCGTCTGGGCATAAATTCCAGGCATGCATAGAAGCACCATGGCTTAAGCAGACAGGCATTTAACTCCCACCCAAGTTTCATTGTGACTCAAAGATGTGTGCAGAGTTGCCAGAACATTGCCTGTGTCCCTAGAGGTGCCTTACCCATTGACTGTGCTTCAATCACACATAGTAAGCTTGGACAGCATTGAATTCAACACAAACCATAGCAGTCATGAGTGTTTTGAGTAGTAGAAGAAGAGAGCACCTTTTTTAATAGCCTTAAATGTTTGAGCAATCATCTGGGAAGGATGCCTGGTTTGGTAAGGAAATGAAAGAAGAATGGGAGAACTTAAATGTTGTTCCACTGCAAAGGATATTTTATTTTTGTGAAGACCTCAGATTTTTCCCTCCCTAGTCTGATGGTGTAATTTTGTTCAGACACTATTGTCCAAAAAGACATCTGGTTGAGAGATTAGATGCCAAGGATACCCTCATCTGCTTGTCTGTGTTAATTTGTAAGTTCTTTTGTCTTGTCTTTATAGATAAATTTGCACACTTACCAGTTGCTACCCATATTTCTGTAACATTATAACTTGCTTAAAACCTGTCATCTCTCTTACTGCTTTTGGTGTAGACACCATGATTTACTACCCTAAGTTCATGTTCTCTGTGCTGTGTGTACATCTATAGACTGAGGTGAGCTTGGTGTAGGTTTCCTTCACCCTTTTTTGTTTCTCCTTTTCTTATTGTTTTTTGTACTGTGCCAAGTGGAAAGGTTAAATACTCTGTGTTGGATTTCCTCTTGGGTTGCAGACACGTGGAACAACTTGCTTTTGAATTTTTTATTAACTTTCAATGCTGTTCCATTGTTGGTTTCACCCTGTATGTAATACCTCATAAGTTTTCTCAGGTTTTAAATGTTTGTTGATGCAATCAGTACATTCAAAGGACTTCTGAATTTCAAATTCAGTATTCCGTGAAATTTTGGTTTGGCTTTTCTCGTGTTCCAACGTGAAGTTTTATGTTCCTTTTTCTGTTTGATCTTTTTTATCATCAAATATCGTTATATATTAATTGTTTAAAACACATACATATTTTGCCTATTTTTGAGGATTTTTAACTGATTTTACAGAGCAGAAGATACCATGGTAATAATACTTAAATATCACTGAAGTGACTTACTAATCATCTGTACCTAAGTCACTTCAGTGCTCAATGCATGCTTTTTATTCTGTTACAGTCACTTGAAGCCATTCTTGCAGGCAGCAAGAGTATAGGGGAAATTGTGTATGGTAGCAGATACTTGCTGGCTTTCTGGGTATTTCATCCTGTTATTTTGTTCCTTTTCATTTTCACCATCTAGCTAGAGGGGTTGACTGTGAAGTGTATACTTTAAAGCATCTGTTAATGGTTTTTTGGTCGCCAAGGAATCTTCATATAGGCACCAATGATAACTCTTCTCCAAATAAAGATACTGCTTCTGTTAAATTATATCTCTGGTATATGGTAGTTGTGTATTAAATTTGTGCTGTTTGTTGGCCAGATACTGGAGCAGGTTTCCCAAAGAGCTGTGGAATAATTTTCATTCTAGACACTTCCAAATCTCAGCAGGACAGGACTTACAGTAACCTGATATAATTTTCAGGTTGTCCCTACTTTTAGCCAAGGGTTAAATCCATTGACCTCTACAAGTACTTTCCTACCTAAGTTATTTTGTGACTCTAACTGCATTTATCCGTGGTCCAGTTCTGCTTAAATCTTGCCTCTTTAGTTGATTTCACTGAAATTGTTAATGCTCTTAGGAATGAATTTGATCTTGTCTGCTTTTGTCATTTCTCTCAATTCAGTTTTCTTTGTCAGCTCAAAGGTAAGAGAAGTTAGAGTGAACTCCTGCTGGTTTTCATAATGCTGGCCTGTACCTTAGCTCTTCTTTTCTTTCCTGGATGGTTTGATAAACAGTTAAGGAGGATAAATTTATATGACATGTATTCACACAACAAAACTTATTTGAGAAAACTCTGAAACAAAGACAATTTTTGAAGCCTGTCATACATCTAGATGGCTGTGAAAGTGTTAGGAAGGCATGCAGTAAAAAATGATGGAGTGGTGAGTGAGTGTGGGTGTGAGTATGTAGAATATAATGCCACCTTGCCCACAGATGACTTCTGCTTGTCTTCCAGACCTACAGTAGCAAACATGGTTTCCCCTACTTTCATTTGATAAAGACTTCTGATAATTTCTCTTCCACAGCTGTCTGTCCTTTGCCCGTTAATGTGAATTCCCCAGTGTCCCCAATATGGAACTTAGCTGGGAAAATTAATTGATTTTGGAGAGCTAATCAGATGCTCCCACAGCCAGATATCCTGTCTAGCTTGCAGCTGTAAACCTGAGATACAATCTCCTTAGCCTGCCTGGAGTGCAAGAAACCATAGGGCTGATCCCATGTCCAGATCATTTATTGTTCTGCAGTCACACACTCATGCCTGATGAAAGTTTTTTTTTTTATAAATCATGAAACATATTCTTTATGCTATATTTGAAATACAAAGTATAAAATCTAGGTCTGAGTACAGCCCAACCTATTCTCTTTTGCCTTGCTTTTTGACATTCCAAAGTCTATAGCTGTACAACAGCACATGGGTCCACTAACAATGTGGGACAGCAGCCAATTTGGTCCTGGGATAAAACAGGAATCAGCTGTGGGAAATAAGCCAAAGAAGTGTGATTCCCACACGAGGGACTTAAATAGGTGCTAGTCCTTAAAGAAGCTCTTTGGCAGGATTTCGAGCAGGCTTCTCTACACAGGAGCCATTTTTCCTGAGATCCCAAGTACAACCATGTCCAGGAGGGTTGTGGGGCTATTGTTTCATCAGCTGTAGTGTTTTGCTCTTTCTTTGCCCCCACCTTTGTTGTTTATTTTGTTTTGTTTTAGAGAAAAGCTTTATAGCACATTGCTGTAATCCCATCAGTATTTTTTTTTTAGCTAAACCATTTATTTCACATTATTGTGGGAAAAAAAATGGAGGAAATTTTCTGCTGCGTGGGGGATCCTCAGTTTTTCTCAGCTCTGATCCAGGGAATGCTGTTTGCACCATGGCTGGCTGATTGCAAACAGCAATGTGAACACTTTTGCTACTCCTGTGTTGTGTAGAGATCTGTCCTTTTAATTTTCTCACCTCTGTCTTAGAAAAGAAATATTTTGAAATACAGAAGCTTCAAATTAAATAAATTGATTGTACCATACTAACATATTTAGTACAGAATTATTGTATATTTGATGGTTACCAAAGTCTATAGAGCTGAGTACAGATCATTTTTTGTGAAATGCAAACTTTTCAATGAGTTCATGGAAGTGGTGTTGTGGTGCATTCAGTGATATAGGTCAGACTTCTTTTGAGACATTGACGCATCTTAGATAAGAAAGTAATAACAAAATCAAACAACAGTAAACCATCGGTTCTAAAATACATTCCTTTTTTTTTTTCAAGTTTGCTTAAGTCCAGCTGTACTGATGCTCAATATGTCCAAGTCATTGCCCATGGAGGTCACTAGATCAAATCCCTGCTCAAAGCAGGACCAACTTGAAAGTTAGATCAGGTTATTATGAGCCCTGTCCAGCTGTGTTTTGAAAGTCTTCAAGGATGGGGATTATTCCACAAATCCTCTGTAAAACTTATTCAAGTATCCCAAGCAACAAACTGGAAAAAGACGTATTTTAAAATACTTTCATGTGGGACATTCACTTTGCATCATTTCTTCTTAGACTCCTATTGAAAGATAAAGATATAAAGATATAAATAATATAAAGACTCCTATATCACAGATGCTAAAAAGTTTAGAACAAAAAATAATTACAAAAACTTTCAGTCATTTATTCCTATAAAGAGACTGAACTGCACTTTTGAGAAGAAATGCTTCCAAATACTGAGGCCTGTGAATGTGTATGAGTGGGAGCAAGAGTTTGGCTTCTTGTTTTCACCAGGTGTTATTTCTGTTCATTCCTTTTAAGCAGTGCTTATTTTTATAAGAATAATAAGAAATCTGTTTCCTCCCTCCTGTTCCAGGCGAGTATTTCCAAATGGGCTTCCTGAAGAATACTCTCTAGTTGCTACGTTCCGTGTACGCCGAAATACCAAGAAAGAGCGTTGGTATATATGGCAAGTTTTAAATCAGTATGACACACCTGAGGTTAGAGTCATCTTTGATTTATTTCTTCAAAAGATTTCTTCTTCTTTTCTTCTCCATGTATTATGACACATATAATAATTGATTTTTCATTAATGGATTTAGCCAAAGTTTATATGAAATAGACAGACTGCTCTGAAATAATTGAAAATTTATTGCAAGAATGATAGAAAATTAGCAAAATCGATTCAGTTTAGACTACAAAATAGAACAAATGCTTGTTATGATTTATAGCTGATATGTATTTACCAAGTTACCTAGAAGAATGCTTCATAACATAGTTCTTTCCCAGCGTATGTAACTGAAATATTTTTATTGTGTATAGTTTACATATGTGCTTCTTTCTTGTAACAGTTAAATAACCAATTCTTTTATTTTGTCTTGCTTTCAGATCTCCGTCCTCCTGGATGGTACAAAAAAGGTGGTGGAGTATATGACCAAATCCTCTCAGGGAAATATACTGCACTACACTTTTAAGAGTCGAGAAATTTATCCATTGTTTGATCGGCAGTGGCATAAGCTTGGTATTAGCGTGCAGTCAGGGATCATTTCCCTCTATTTGGATTGTAATTTAATTGAGAGAAAGCAGACTGATGAAAAATTCACCATTGACTTGCAGGGAAGGACACTGATTGCTTCTCGTGCTGCGGATGATAAGCCTGTAGATGTGAGTAGTATGAAAGGACAAACAGATAAACTTGAAGTAATGTTTTAGCCACGCTTTTACTAACACAGTTGCAAAGAATCATGTAGATAAAATGTTCAAACACAGTCATTATTTTTGAGTATGTATTCTTAATCTGAAGTCCTTAAGTGTTTTTCTCTAAACATTATTCAATGCTGTAGCATCTGCTAAGACAAAGCTGTTGCCAGAGTAACTGCATAAAACACAGTCCTGGTTTAAGGAGTCTGTTTTTATGTATTTCATTTGGAAAAAGAGCCACCTAATTACCACAGATATATTATTACTATGTTTAAAGGTAACTTGCAGTCCTAATTTTTTTCTTTCATTTTTAGTAAGGTTTATTTATAGGTTTGGATCAGTCATCTGTTACACTTTATCTACCTTTGATAAAGGGGAGACACAAAATAATTAAGGATTACCTCTGTATTGAGGTCTTCTAGGGTAATTCAGCTATGTAGAAATAGGGGCAAATTGTTCATAATTGTCCCTCCCTTATCCAAAAGGGAGGGATTGGGAAGTGGCTGGAGGTGTGTTTCCTGCAGCCTTTGGTGCAAGAATTACCCAAGGAAACCCCATAATATTCTGGGCTATTTTCTGTCTTAGGGATGCTCTCTTCCGTTTCCTCATGCAGGGAGAAGAGTAATTTGAAAGCACAGCAAGTAATTTGAAATCTTCAGGAAATATCAGTTTGTTTTAAGTACACTGATATGCAGCTGCCAGGTTTAAAGCATCTGCCTTGGAGTTTATAGAGACCATCAGAAAGCATCAGTGATGTTATGTACACTGTAGGGTTCCAGAGGAAAATAGCACATTGTAACTGCAAGCTAACATGGCAGGAGGAATCATTCTTGTGGGGCACTAAGCACTTTGGCCTGGACTCAGCTCTTATTTCACGGAGCCAAAATCATGCCTTGTTTCATTTTCTAAGACTTGAGGACATTATTTCAAATGTGTGTACAGTCCGCTTATTTCCAAATAGTACGCAGGATAAGGAGCATTTTTTCCTGCTGGTTGCATGGTATGAGTTGGATAATTCTGAGTGGAAGTTGTCATTTGAGATTTCCATGTTTGCAGGAAAACCTTCTGAGCTTAAAGCTGATGAAGACAGCAGAGCAGATCCTGTACCAACAGTCACTTTTCTCAATACAAAAGAGGGAGAGTAGGAGGCTATAAAACTGATGCATAAAGAGGCATATGAGGACAAGAATAGCTAATTAGAATTTTACTTGCTTCACATCTCACCAATCCACCCAAAGTCTTGAAACACAAGCTTTACTTACAGAATTTGTGATTTTTGCTCTTCAGGTGATTTAGTGGCAATGTCCAGGCAAAGATCTGTCCAAAGAAATAGATGTATGTGATAGAGAGTTTATCAAACCTTTATGTGAGTTTCCTGCAGAGGAAAATTACATTCCTGAAAGGAATTTTTTCAGAGGATATCTACAAGGCTAAAATGCCTACGTAATATAGCAAACCAATACAGATGGATGCAACTTACATGAAAATAAATCAAATCTAAAATGTGATTTACATCAAAGTAATAGACTGCATAATTTGCTCCTTAAATGAGGAGCCATGTAATTGTTTTGGATTTGTCTTTTTCTATCATTTCAGAAATATGCAGTGTTTCAAAAAGAAAGTTTATTATGAGAAGATAAGAAAAAGCATGCCGTATCGCATAATTTTTTACACCGCCTATTAATTTGTTTTCTATTTCTTAATAGATTGAACTTCATCACATAGCAGTTTATTGTAATTCACAACTTGCAACAGAAGATACGTGTTGTGAAATATCTGCAGACTTGGTAAGTTATCTGTTAAACTTCAAATGGTAATACAAAAGAAATTGCTTTATTGTTTCTTACTAAAGAATTATAAAAAAATTTCAATAGAGATGATGGTTTAATTACCTTCTAAAAATGAATTCCATATCTGGAGTCATGGTACATCATTTTTTGCTGGCTAAATAAATGGTACAGTAGAACATCAGCAAAAGGCACTAGGTGCTGCTAGTGCTTTTTAAATGCTTTTGTTAACAATGATTAATATCTGAGTAGTAACTGAAGAAGCCTCAGAGAGTAGGAAACAAATCACTGCAATAACTTGAGAATGGTTTCAAACAACAGAGGCCATTTCAGTAACAGTTGCATCTTGTGAAGCTTTACTGATGATATAAGCAAAGCCCATGAAAGGGTCTGCATGACAGTGGAAGAGAAGGAAAATAGGATGCTGTTGAGTTTATTTTAATACACTAAAATGGAGGGATGGGTCTTTCCTAATTGGCAAGTTAGAGTGTTAGGTTGATGGTTGGACCTGATCCTACAGATCTCTTCCAACCTTGATGATTCTGTGAAATACTTCCTTCTTTAGAATCCACATGCTGATGTGTATATATTGCTTAACATAAGGGAAAATATTGATTTAGTTTAAAGGATTCACTTTTCCCTCTTGTTTGGATAGACAAAAAGCAGTGTAAACACGAGAACCATAGCTTGAAGTTGTAGATGTAATTATTATGTTTAATCTAGCCCATTAAAAAAATCCCCACAAATAGCCTCAGAAAGACTTTGTGTTAAGTTATTGGCCTGCTAGTCATAAGTAGTCTGTCAGATCAGGCTCCTCTTAGACAGTGGACAGTGCCATCACCACCAAGGTTATAGTCAGCCAAAAAAACCCAGAGCGTGTAGAAGGACTGATTGGATATATCCCCAAAAAGAATGGAAAGTGTACCTGGATGGGAGAGAGAAATCTGCCCAAGAACAGAGACTGCTTGGTGCTCAGCAGCATGAAAGAAACATGATCTAATTTCAGGGGGAAATTTCAATTTTAAACAATGATTAATAGTTCAAATATATTTCTAAGTATATTCTTGCGAGTAATGCAGACTTTCACTTGAATGTAAAATCTTATGAAAAAGTGGAATGAATGAAATTTCTGTAGGTTCTGCTTGGTGCTTGGAAATGCAATTTGTTGAGCAGTTATGACACAATAGCAAAAAAAGCAAGAACAAAACAAAACCTAATTATATATGAACAGAAAAGCTCAACAACAGGCTTTATTAAAAATGTTTAAACATTCATTCATCTGGGTAGCTAAAAGCACCATCAGTTTCATTTGTATGTCATATGTTTAAGATGTAAGAAATGCTGGACTAATTGTTAATGACTTTCATACTAAAACTAACATTACATTTTCTGATTTATTTTTTTCCAAATTCCTTACCCATTATAACAGCTACATTTTCAGCTATTTAAGAGAAGGAATTTATACTTGGATACAATTTTTTATGTCAAGCAGTAAATCCTGTGGGAATTTCTCTGATATAATTCTTGAAAAAACCCTCATTATATCTTAATGAGACTGACTGAAATTTAGCAGGTTCTGCGGGTTTGTCCTGTACTATTTCTTCGGGTTGATTCAGTTCTCGGAAGTCACAGACAGATAAATCTTGACTTCAGGGCTTTTTTGTTTGTTTATTAACTGTGTATGCCAGAATTATTTAACTATAAAAAAATATAAATTTCCATAGCACTCTTATATTTTGCACTTAGGGTCATGGCAGAGGACTAGATGAGACTGAAAAAGTGCTGTCTTTTTTTTTCCTCTCAATGGACATTTTCTAATGGACTACATTTTCAATGGACTACAATGGACTACTTCTAATTTTGGGAGACTACTCCACTTTATTCCTCTGTCTTTTGGGAGAAAGAAGTAGGAAGTCATATCAGTTTTAACTGGCATCAATTTTAGAAAAGAAGGATCTCAATATCTAAAATTCATGTTTTTATAGCTTTCTTCTCTGTTTGGAAATTGTTGGCACTTTCCATGTATGATTAGTACAGGAGTATTAAAAGAGAAGATAACTTCAAGCTAGTGGTTGGATGATATTTACCTATTAACCAAAGTGGACTAAAACCAGAAAATCTTTTTGTTTTAGTGCCCACATGAGGAGAAGTTACTGGCTACAGCTTCATCACCAGTGACTGTTCATGCCAGCAAAGTGTACACGCTTCCAGAGACACAGCAAGAATCTACACAGAGATGCTACTGCTTTCCAAATAAAGTATAAAGTCTTCCTGTTGCTTTTTAATGTGTCATGCTGTTTAATCCTGTTAGATATAAAAACAGTTTGGTTTGGGGTTTTTTTTTTTTTGCAGTCATGAAAAAATCTTACTAGTTTGTAGTATTGTAAGGTACTTACGTTGTATTTCCCAGTTAGGGAACAGTACATTTTGGATTTAGTTAATGTAAAGTTAGAGATGTCAGTAAGGTTTAATTGTTCGAATATACACCCAAAAAAGTACCATGGTAAAATTGAGAATTATATTGAGGCATTATATTTAGTGCAAAAGTTTTTACTGAGAATGAATTATATTCTACATAAAGTTTGTTTTCTTTTAATACTGGGTGTTGCACTATATTTATTGAGTCATTTGCTTTCTTAGGCATTTATGACAAAGACAGGAAACCTAACCAAATATATTTTAGATCTGCTTTGTTGACTTTTTTTATTTCTTTTAAAATCAGGGAGAAGCAGGATTGCCAGGCGTAGCTGGTTTGCCAGGCCAGAGAGGAGAGAAAGGTGAAAAGGTAAAATAATCACCTGAATTCTCTCTTTCAATTCTTGTCATTGGCTCATCTTTCTTAAATAGGAATTATATGGATTCTGTTATTCCTTAAAGAAATCTGTCTGGACACAGGTTAGATCATTTATCAGTCAGTGCCTGCCTCTGTGTGAGCTCCCTGCCAGGCATCTTACAGCTGCCTCACTTTGGAGTCACCTCATCAACTCTGTGGAGCACAGTTTACCTGCCTGGGAAGCACATGCCTCCCCAGCCCTGTCACCATGCCCTATACAGAAGGCATGTATATAGTCAGACAAGATCTTTTCCATATCACGTATGTACATCACTCTGATGGCAGAATCATCCTTGCAGCCATCAGTAGGAGGGTATGAAGTATGACCTCAGTATCAGTATATCCTTTGACAACACTTGTACCTGAAACTTTGATAATTGTGAAGAGAGAAGAATCTGACATTAGCAAGTCTCTAGGATAGCTCAGTTGGTCTTTTCCTTGGGTCTTTTCTGAATTTTCCTACAATGACATTCATGACATTCTTATGCTATGTAGCTTGGAATTTCCTAATAGTATAGGTTAACATATCAGACATTTTCCCTTCGCTCTCCATTCCTTAAATTTTTTTGGAGGATGCTCAATTAAGACATGTCTGGGAATGTGTTTTCCATGTGCTATTAGAGAGGGCAAATTGAATACACTATTGTAAATCTGCCACAAATACAGTGAGATAGGACTTGAGTTTAGGGAATGCAGTGTGAGAGGAAGAATGCCTAGAATGTCCTAATCCAGAGGTTAGGATGGAGGTATCCTAACCCAACATCCTACCTTGCAGCACGCCATCTAATATGTGATCTGAAATAATTTGTGAAGACAGACAAGGCTGTTCATATAACTTTAGTATCTGGATGAAAAGACTCCGGTTCCGAAAAGGCTTCTCTACACAGATGGTTGAAATTAAAAACATTCCTTTGTGGCCCCCCACCACAACTCCTCCCCTCCAGTATATATTTCACTTTTGGGACAAGCTGTATTTTTAGGTGAAAAAAAGAGTCTAGTCGTGTTAGTTTCTATAGTCCAGCTGAACCTAGAGGGACTGCTGTCAGTTTTCAGACTTAATCACAAAGTTTTTATCCTGAGTGTGTTAAACAATTGTCAGTTTTTAGTTTTAGCCTATGCCACCAGCATAGGGAGTTTCCTAGTATTTGTTTGGGAAACTGCTTTTCTGCTCCTGACCTGATCCATTTAGACCATTATTGATACTAAGTTGGAAAAGCAGACTTAAGAAATCTGATTTTTTTTTCCATTTTATCTCCCAGCCAATTAGCAGTATTTACTGTGCTAAGCATAGTGCCTCTAAATGAAGCATGTGAGTGCCTGTGGTCACTTCTGGTTCTGTCCTCCCACTTGTCCCACAAGAAGAGCCTCATTGCATGGATTCTCTATGCATGAAACTATCTAAGAGTCAATGAACCCCCCCTGCACCCAGCAGTTTAACCTAAAGAGAGTATGTTGACATTTATGAATGTTCTTTCACAAAATTGAATGAATCAGCAGGTAGAAAGCTACTTCAGTTGAACTTTTCTTTTTGATCAGTACTTGTTACTTCCTAGCTTTGCAGTGGGTGGGGGTTTTTTCTCTTTTGAGAGGGTGGAGAAGGGGGGTTGGATGGAGGGCACAGTATGACTGTGATGAGAATTGACCCACTGACCTTTGGGAGCAAACAAATCTTGTGTTAAATAGTGCCTGCCATGATGGAGCTGAAAGCAACATTATCTGAGGTTTTAATACCGTTTTTCTCATTGACTCTGCATTTACGCAAGTTTTCAGTAACACTCATTCTCAATGACGGCCTTGTGACATCAATAATTAGACCTGAAGAGGCAGAAAGGCTCCAGAACATTCCAGACATGTAGGATACGTGATTTATTGTTAGCTAGTGTGAAGGAAACTAACAGACTCTTTCTGAGTGTCTTGTAATATGTTATACACAAAATAGGCAGCTTCTTGATAACTTTGCTGGCCAGTTACAAAAAAACAGTTGTGTGTGGTTTCTAAGCATATGTTTCCCCCTTTGCTTGTGCTCAGCTTCTCATTTTTTTGTTTCTTTTGTTTTTAAATCATATTATTATAGGCATTCAATTAACTGTATTTAAATGACCTTGCCATTGTAGCATCCAAGTGAAAATGTTAATTTTTTACCTTCTTTCATGAGAAGTTTCTAATTTTGTTGATATTATCTCATTTTCGATGCAACAGTTCTTTTAATTTTATTTTATTTTATCTCATTCCAATTCCCCATTCATTTTAATTAATTGAATGATTGAATTTACTTCTTTTTTTGCTGCTATGGAATTGACAAGGAAGTCTCTACTTACACAGACTGATATTAAGCTATATTCAAGCCGCTCAAAATTGCCCTTCCCTTCATTCTAACATCCTTGTTCCCTAAGGTCAGACTGTTAAGGAACATCTAAGCTCTTACCAGTATAAAGTATGATAGCTTATAAGCCATTTTAGGCATTTTGAATTTAATTATTTGCCTGTGTCTACTTCATTTCTATACTCTTGGCTCATCTTAGCACCTCTGAACAGGTCTGAGCTAAAATTCAAAGTATATTGCAGACCCAAAGGACTGGAGTGCCATATTTTCACTG
This sequence comes from Polioptila caerulea, assembly GCA_013397295.1. Lineage (NCBI taxonomy): Eukaryota > Metazoa > Chordata > Aves > Passeriformes > Certhiidae > Polioptila > Polioptila caerulea. Next base: position 726,670 of record VYXF01005594.1, read on the forward strand.
GAACAGGCATTCATGCAAATATTGATATATCTCCCACCAGCTGTGCATCTGAATGCACAGAAGCATCACTGATCAGAACTATTCCATTTGTGTGAATGACCTTCCTGTTTGTACACCTGGCCTTCCATTATGACTTCATGAGGACAGTTCTTCACTCAAAACTATTATCTCTAATACTTCGGGCATGAAATTGTTGGTTTGCTCTGCAGGAAATTTTTGCTGGCAGATTAACTTCTGCAGCAAGGCACCACTTCTTATTCTTTAATTTCTCAGTAATTAAAACTGAAAAAATTGCCAGGGTCAACTTTGTTTGCTACTTACTAAGTGTACAATTTGGACTATCCCTAAATAATATGCTGTATTACTCTTGTGGCAGCTTGATTCTTAGCACAGTGTATTTCACAAGCTGCAAGTGGATATAAGTCAGATGGAAGTCTCCTGTGATTTTAATACATTTTTATATCTGCCATGGAGTTGGGTTTTCTCTTCTGCTGATCTTCTTGTGTTTTCTATTTGGTTGCAATTTGTACTATTTCAGCATTGTATTTAGCTACTCAGAACCTTACAAACATTTGTTGTTAGCAAATGTCTTTTGATAATGTTGTAAAGGTCCTGTTTTGTCCTCTGTGTGTAGAAATTCTTCAGAAAGACAGAATATGGATTACCATAACTGGAATGATTACATATATGCTGAATATAAAAACCCACTTTGTCTCTCAAAGAGACTAAAAAAATAACTATGTTTTCTACTTTTATTTCTTTTAATCAGACTTAGTGCCCATGATATATTTTAAATTGAGATCTAAACAGAATTAAATATTTTGATATAACATTAAACCAATCCTAGCTGTGTTAATAGGTCATTGGTTAATGCTATAAGTGCAGTAGGGACCGAAAAGCCAGAGGCAGATTGCTTTCAAATATTAAAATGCCTGTTGATGCACACCATGGAGAAATTTATTCCTATTCAAGTTCATTAATTTAACTTAAGGAAAAAGACATTTTAAAAGGCTATTTTGGGATTGGTAGAGATAGGTTTATGCAATATATTATTGACCGAGGAAAATATTTATAATAGAATGATATAAAAAAAAGATCTTCTGGAGAACAAATGAAGTGTCTGAACTGTTCTTTCTGCCTATTTTCCTTGCTAGTCTTTTGTTCCTCCTGCTCTGACTTTCCTCTAAAAATCCAGTCGACTTGGTTCCACCTAAAGCACTTCTATTGTACTATGCAGCTTTGAGAATGGTTCCTTTCTGGCCCAGTGTTTGTTGCTGAGGTTATTGACAGGGAACTGGAAGCTGGAATTCAAGGAAAAGAAGATAACTGAGCAAACTGTGTCTGGCTGTCAGTTATTACAAAGTCAGGAATTGCCAGTATACTTAGTAGAATAAAATCATACAGTAAGCAGAAGAAAATGCTTCATACTTACTAACCTAGTATGTTAGGGTAGTCCTGCTTATGTTTTACCATCTAATCATCCAAGTTATCAAATTAAAAAGGGAAAATATAATTAGCAACACAGCAATTTTTTTTCTCATAAAAAATTCTGAAATGTGAATTAGTCTTTGTTACCATATTTGCCATTCCAGTATTCATCTCAGTCCTCAGTTTAGGTCTTCCTGAGGAGTGGAGATGGTGGCAGTGGGTCCTCACCACTCTGAGGTGCTCAGAGGTGGGGAGAATGTCACACTTCCCCCGTGGGGCCATTCCAGAATTGAAACAGGAGCAGGGGAGCCAGCAGTCACTGGCACTGCTGCAGGAATTAAACCAGTGACACACAGCTCAGGCCTTGGTGAGACTGAGCTTCTGTGCTGATGGGACAGAACACAGCTGGAGGCTTTTGCTGGGGCTAACAGGGGTGATACTTCCTCATCTATATACTCCCTGCTGCTCCCACAGTACCAGGGAAACCCCAGAGTGATGCTGTCTTTGGGTTGAGTTTTCTTGTTTTCTTTCTCCTAACATATTCTCTGAATGTGAATTCTTTTTTTCCTTTTTGCTAATAGACAATTTTTAATAAATATCTGGATATTTCTGGTGATGTTCTGTTTTAGTTGGGATAGCGTTCATTTTATTTACAGTATCCAATCTGAGGATGTGTTTTGGATTTGAGCTGGAAACAGGGTTGATAGCACAGGGATGTTTTCATTATTGCCAAGCAGTGCTTGCAGTGTCAAAGGCTTTTCTGACCCCACCCCACCAGTGAGGGAGACAAGGAGCTGGGAGAGGACACAGCCAGGACAGGTGGCCCCAAGTACCAAAAGGATATTCCATACCCACACATGGTGCCATGCTCAGTATATAAAGTAGTATCCAGAGCAGTGGGAAGGAGGAGGAAGCGGGGGGACATCTGGAATGACACTGTTTGTCTTCCCAAGTCACCATTGTATGTGATGGAGCTCTGTATTCCTGGGGATGGCTGAACACCTGCCCACCCATGAGAAGCTCAGTTGAAAAGGATTTTCAAATCCTGAAAAGGTTTCAGTAAACCCTGACAGTAAACTTGCAGCTCATGATTCTACCTTTGGCTGTTGTTACACTGTGTGTACCTCATAACCTATGAATGCCAGCCTTACACTACTACTGTTCACCACCTTACAAAGCTGTTTTCCTGGCAACTAATCCATCACTTTTGTGAAGGACTTTAAGGCCTGCAGAAAGAAAAGAAAATGCCACTAAGAAAAAATAAAAATATTAAAGATGCATTCCTTGTATTTTTTGTTTTAGTCTGATACTGTTTGTAAGAATATTATTAGATACCTGTAGTATTTGATATTTATATTCATAAAGGATTGGAAAACTACCACCTTTCAGCCTGTGGTTATTAAAAGCACAACTAGAAGATAGAAGCATAACTTGCAGATCTAATTTGCAGTGGAAAATAGTTGTCTTCAAGATGGGGAGTCTGTCTGCAGTTAGTGGAACAGAAGTGTAAACACACCTTGGTTAATTGGCTAGTAAGTCTTACAGGCAAAAGGCTTCCTGGCATGTAGCAGGCTGTGTAATTTTAGACTATACAGTGTATAAAAATACACTGCTGAAGGTAACAAAGTGGTACTGGTCTATTAAAATGCTGGCAAGTGGCAGAAGGGAACAGAGGATGCATAGATAAGAGGGTGACTCTCTGGGTGGTTAGATAAGGTAACCTTTACCTCTCATAGTGCCACTGGATTCATGCTATTCACACACTGGTTTGGGTCTATTTTTGAGACAGCTGTTTAATATCTTTATCCATGGTCTTGGTGAGGAGATCAAGTGCATGCTCAGTAAGAACAAGTGAACTCCTGTGAGGAGTGACTGAGGGAGCTGGGAGTATTTAGGCTGGAGAAAAGAAGGGGTGACCTTATTGTTCTCTACAACTGCCTGGAAGGAGGCTGCAGGCGGGTGGGAGTCAGCCAGGCAGCAGTGACAGGACAAGAAGAAATGGCCTCAAGCTGTGTGGCAGAAGGTTCAAGTTGGACATCAGGATGAATTTCTTTGATGAAAAGGTGGTCAGTCCTTGGAATGAGTTGACCAGGGAGGGGGGGGAGTCACTCTCCCTGGAGGCATTCAAGATGCAATTGGACATGGTGCTCAGTGCTGTGGTCTCATTGACATGGTGATGTTCAGTCAAAGGTTGGACTTGATGATCTTGGAGGGTTTTTTTAACCTTTATGATTCTGATAAAACTCTTGTTGGGTACTTCTGGCCAATCTCACTGCTTCTTTTTCAACTTCAGAAAGGTTAATAACTTCATTTCAGACCAGAGTTATGATGTTTTCTTGGTTGAATTAGACACACCTAATGTTTTGTTTTGTTTTTAAACAAACATTATATGGTTTTAGTGCTTTTGTTGTATTCCTCTGGCAACCAAATTATTTTTATTTTAATTTTTTAAAACCTTATACTTTACATTATTTAGCAAAATTTCTGGGTTTGATGTTTTCTCTTATGTCATTTTTCAGACTTATGGTCCGATTTACAGCTGCTGGGATCTTCCATAGCTCTCCTGATCAGTCAATCATTTGTCTCTCAAAACTAAAATTTTCTTATAAATTGCTTATGGCTTGAGGTTTGGTTTCTCTAAGATAAAAGGGAGGTAGAGAGGAATTTAAAGAGTGTCTTTCAAAAATATTGTGGGCACAGGACTTTATACAAATCTGTATTACATGTGGGGCTTTCTGAGTGTAGAATTGATAATGGACGCTCTTGATTTCATTTTTCTGTTGCAATCAATTCCTTTAAAATTATTTGTCTTACTTTTATGGAAATGGAGATGCTCAAGTATTTGTCTGATGAAGGACTTAATTGATGTCATAGGTGTTTAAAATGCATTTGTTTTGCTGATTTTAGTGTTGCATGTAAGGCATCCTGCTCCACTGTGGTTGCATTACTAAAAAATCATAAGATGCTTTTCTATTGAGTCTGATAAGACCTTGTTAAGTTGTTGTTAACTTCAGAAGTCTGTAGAGCTTCTAATTGATGAATTTGTTTTGTAGGGTGAGATGGGTGTGAAAGGACCCGATGGTGTTGCAGGTCTGCCGGGTGAAAAGGTATGTTTGTGTTTGCTGATAATGATTTAACTCCAAGGAAGTGTTCATTATGTCAGTGGCTTCTCTGTAATTGTGTCCAGAAATGGGAGGATCAAACACTTCTGTTAGAGCATTATTGTCTTACTGCACTGCCATGTTTTTGTAGCACACTGCAAGAGCTGTTCAGGTCAATAGTATTCTCTGCAGATGTGCATGTTTGGTGGGGTTTTTTTTTTTGAGGGTTATACACAGAGCTAAAGGAAGCTATTCATTCTACTTGCCCAGTTTGTGGTCTGCAAGCTCAGGTAAGAGATCTTGTGCACTCAACAGTCTACTTGGTAGAGCTTGAGATAAACACCACTGACTTCTTAATCAAATATTTGGAATAGCCATGGCTAAGAAGGCATGCCAGCCTACTGGTGTATTCAAGGATAAGCTTCACTTCATTTCAGAATGTTAGTGTGCAAAATAAGACAGTTCTATGCACTTACCAGGTTTGGTGCTACTTACCTATATTAGAGGAAGTCTGTTAGTCCAAAATCTAGCATCTTCAGTATAGAGACAGCCCTCATACTACTGAGGAAACAGCTTGTTGCTGTCAAGCTTAAAAATCTGTGGGTTTACAGGACATAAAATTATGAAACCTTAATTTTACTTACTATTTCTGTCTCAAATTATGATTTATATAAATGAGAAGTAGACGTACATTGACAAAGTTAAGAGTAAAAATCAAGATATTTGTTGCTGGTTTTAAGTTATATTGGTAGAAAAAAGGAGAACAGGCTGCAAAGATGCTCAAAGGAATTTGCAACACTGAAGAACTGAATTGTCAAGTGATATGTAAAACTCAGAGAAAGCAATAGGCAAGTGATGCAGATGAAGAGGAAAACAAAGGAAGCATTATGCATTTCATGCCAGACTGGACTAGCTATTACTACTCATGAAGGTGATCTTGGAATTATAGATCAAGGAAAACATGGATCCACTGTTTACCACTAGTCAAATAAACAAAAAATATTTAGGAATTACTAGGAAGAGAATAGGGAATAAAGCAAAAGCATTTTAATGCCACCATTTTTAATGAATTCATCTTTATTATGCTGCAACTTGAATGATGTATACAGTTCTGGTCCTCATCTCTCAGTGTGAATCTAATAATACCAGAGAAGATTCAGAGATGTCAAGAGTGATCAAGAGCATCAGACATCTTCCAATTAAAGTGTGACAATGTGGACTTCATTCTGAAAAAGGCACAATTAAGAAAATATGTGTCATGTTCTGTTCTCTATGCAGTCCTGAATGGAACAGAAGTGATTAATAGGGCTTTATTTATTTATTTTATTCTTTAGTGTGTGTATTAGAGCATCAAACCTATCTGATAGCAGTTTCAAAAAGGATAAAATGGGCTCATTATTCCTGTTACAATATTACAGTTTGAACACTGCCACAGAACCTGAAAAGTCTGAAAATGTATTAGAAAATTATTGGAGTAAAATTCCATGGAATGTGTCAATCTGCTTGTACTTCAAGAGGCTGGAATCTGGGAAAGCCACAGGAGAGTTCTTTATGGCTGCCCTGTTGTTATATTTTTCTGTAGACATCTGTTGTTGCCACAATTGTAGTCCTTTAATTGACTGGAGAAACCTTTGTTTTGATCCAGATAGACAGTGTTTTACTTTACTGTGCTCCTTGATGTGAATTAATGGAAAGAGTTATTGTAAAGCATTGTAGATTGAGATTGATCTAGAATGAAGCTGTGTTTTCCCTTGGCTCTTTCTGCAGCTCCTACTCTGATGTTATCTTGCTTTAAACTTACCAGGCTCTGTTGCTTTTCCAGTCCAAGTTATTATTATTACAGTTTCCATGGTTAATATTGTTTGGGTTTTTTTGCTAAGCGCCTAGCAAATTCATTGTCAGGCCAAATCCCAAAGCTCCTGTTAGTTTACATGAAGATCAACAGTCAGATCGTATTTAACATCCAGACATTGTACTTTTTCTGAACACTGCAACTCTTTTAATTCAGCCTATATAACACCACTGCTGCAAGTTAAAAATTAACTACCATGAAATATGAAACTGTCAAAGCTTAAAACTTAAAAAAAAAAAAAAATGAAAGCCAAGTATTTTGTACATGCATATCTAGGTGAAGAAACAGATCCAGCTATCCAGCTTCTGCTAGCCGGAGTGGTCATGTCTGTGTGGAGTAGTGCAGTGCTGTGTGTGTTAGCTCTTCTCTGGAGCTAGAATGAATGTTTTCCTCATGTTGTAAAAGGTACTAATGTGTTCTCTCCCAAGTGATGCATCAAGAACTATTTATACTTGTAGAATCTTTTATTTTTGTGCTCCCTTAAGTGTGGCGTTCTGGATGCTAACATTGCACATAGAGTTAAACACTACGAAGTGGAGGAGCAGCACCAAACCTGTCTGAGCTGAAAAAGCATTTGGACAATACCCTCAGGCACAGGGTGGGATTCTTGGGGTGTTCTGTGCAGAGCCAGGAACCGGACTTCAAGGTTCTGATGAGTTCCTTGCTACTCACCATATTCTATGGTAAAAATACTCTAGGCACTGTTGTCTACAAAGGCATCTCCTACATTTCAGGAGGTCGAGGTGCAGACTGTGCAGTGCTGGGAGAGCATTCTGAGGAGCTACTGCTGTTTGTGTATCTTAAAGCCTTCAGCACACGTAATCTGTTGTTGGAGATATTAAATTGCTTAGTATGGATTTTCTTAAGTTTTTGCACTGTGCATTGCTGAGCTTTGTGCAGATGTGCCTCTGAGTCACTAGTTAGAAAGAGGAAGAAGGGAAAAGAAATTAAACTTTTTAAAAATTTAACTGAAGATTGAGGCTTCATAGAACAAAGGTGCTCTTGATAATACTCTCAATACCTATCCACTACAATACTCTTTTGCTTATACTTCATTCCCTGGGAAAAGGTTCAGAGAATAAATAAGCAATAGATTTTACTCTTGTTATGTGAAAGCAACAATATCAATTCATTTGACCTATTTTAGATGTTTATCGTAGAATGAGATAAACTTGGCTGTTGGAAGCCCTGTGTCTTTAGAATTATTATCTCAAACATACCTGACGTAGTCAATAACTAAACTTCAAATAATACTATGCAATGGACTTTATTACTTGAGAGAATCCTAACAGGAGGATCTCCCAGAACAAGTATATGCTTGATATCCATATGCTTAATTTTCAAGATGTGATAAATGGTGAGACATCTGTGAGTCTTCATATATGGCCTTGACTTTCGAGGATCTTAAATGTGAAAATTGTTCAGTCTGTCTTCAAATGTGACAATTTGCCTTCTGTCACTTTCAAGACATACTGTCACTGACAACAAAATTTCCCATTCTCTAAACCCTGCAGTGGTTTTGCAAAAAGTCTCCTGGTTTATAGGTGCAAAAGTAAGTGGTGTAGACTTCTGGGAGGCTCTTGCCACTTAAGAGGTTGGATCTGCTGAAGGCTAATATAGAGAACAAAGTTTAAGGCCTGCTGACTCTAGGGTAACATAAGAATAGCCTTAACACCCTAAAGAAAACAGAGGATTGCTCTGGCCATAATTCTGCAGTTTGGTGGATTTTTCTAATTCAGTTGTTGTAAGCTGCCAAAGTAAAAAATGAGATTTTCATTGACTGGTAGCATACCATAAGATGCCTGTAGTCTCATCTGCCTTTGGGTTAAAAGGACTCAGTGTCATGGCTCTTTATGATGAATCTAAAGAGTCAAGAATCTAATGCAGATATTGTGGAGCTCTACCTCAGGCCCCAAAGTCACAACACAGTAGATAATCAACACCATTGCACATGTGACAGTCTAGTTGCTGTCCATCTATCTTGTTCCTTCATACCCATTCTTTTTCAGGAAGCTGTCTTCAGAGATTTTTCTTTTAAATAGTGAAACCTACTTGGGGCAACAGGAAAAACTCTTTGAGATTATCGGAGGAGATAGTTCTGAGGTATTTGTTTATTATTGTAAAAGAAGAGGGTAGTAGTGGAGAGAAATTTGCTTCCTCTGAAGGCTATCGGAAGAGATGGAATACAGTGGCATGATCCCTTTCCTGCAGTCAGGATTGATTTGTAACTCAGCCTTCTGGGCACACTTCTTCAAGGTAGCTGTCAAACCATGATGCAAGAACAACAGAATTCCTATGTGTGTGAAACCTTAGGCTCTGTCCTTCTGGCAATGGTCAGCAAAGGCTGTGAGTACAGAAGAAATGTGTTGAAGGAAGCACTGTGTTAGCCTACTTTTTGGTGATTAGCAAGTGAAATTGCCTCTGGATACACTTCTGAAGCCAGTTAGTATAACTGGGTGGTAGCCAGAGTGCTGGTTATGGTATGAGAAATTAAATCTGTCCCTGAAGTGGAGGTTTGAGATGACTGGACTGCTTTAAGATGTATTATGACAGTCACCTATCTGCTCCAGAAATTAACCAGTCCTGATCTAGCAGTTAGACTCATTATGGCAACTGATTGCCCAGCCATTAAGAATGGTCTTCACCTGTCACTGCTGTGTGCAGGATGACATCACTGGCATAACCTGAGCAAGGTCAATACATTTCTGTAAAGTATTTCTATTTTAAAAAGTTTAATTATTTTCCTAGTGTCCTGTACTACTGAAATTGAGAGACAATATTCCTGTTGGAGTGACCCACAGGCTTTTCCTTAACTGAAATAATAATGTCATCTTACTTCCATACACGCTGAGCGTGTGTAGCTCCTTTCCATAGCACTCACTGGGGGATTGTTACAGACTTCCCTGGCATGTGTCTTGTGTTGGGTCTCTGCACAAAGCATATCATGCGATGGATCCTTCCACTATTTACAGGGGGCTTATAAAAAGAGAGAGAGAGCTGCCTTTTACATGGGCAGATAATGATAGGACAAGGGGGAATGGTTTTAAACTGAAATAAGAAAGAGCTAGATAACATGTTAGGAAGAAATTCTTTTCTCAGAGGGTGGTGATGCACTGTAGGAGGTTGTCCAGAGAAGTTGTAAATGCCCCATTCCTGGAAGTGTTTGAAAGTTGTTGCATGGGGTCCTGAGCAACCTGGTCTAACAGGTGGCATCCCTGCCCATGGCAGAGGAGTAGGATCGAGATGATCTTCAAGTTCTGTTTCAACTCAAGCCTTTCTATGATTCTACCATCCTCCATTTATGGTGTATTTCCAGGCTATCCAAACAGTCTGACAGCACTTTGAACCATTATTAGAAGTTCAAGTCCTCAAGCCTTAAAAATGCGTTAGACCTTTTCTGAGGATAAGGGGGAAAAAAAAAACCACCTAACACTGATCTCAGTGTTCTCATTTACAGGGAGCTCATTTTTACTTTCCTTCATGAGCTTTTCGTAAACTTGAACAAGCTGGGTTTAATTTTCCTCTGTATAGTTGATATTTTTCTTTTTCCTGCATTTCTTGTGTCACTCATCCAAGTAAGTCAAGTACTTTCCTTCTCTGGCTCTATAATGTCATGGCAACGAAACTCCAAGTTGAAAGTTTATTTAAGTTCTGGGTGCTAAGTCATGGAGTTCTGTTTGGGTTACAGGATTATGTTTTGCTGGTCTGTGATGCCTTGACAGTCAAGGTGAATTTCTCATCCATTTTGACATATACATTTTAGGGGGTAGACAATCTCTGTGTACTTGAGAAGTTTAGCAAGAGAATTCCTGATTCTGAGGGATAAGCTGCCACCTGTGGCAGATACTTTGATACAAAGTATTAAGCTTCTTGGGGAGTTGTGACTTCCTCCAAGTACCTGAGAGGAGATTGTAGTAAGTTTTAATTTGTTCTCCCAGGTAACAAGTGACAGAATAAGAAGAAATGGCCTCAAGTCACACCAGGGGAAGTTTAGATTGCATATTAGGAAAAAATTCACCAAAAGGGAGATCAGGCATTGGAATAGGCTGTCCAGGGAAGTGGTTTGAGTCAACATCCCTTTAAGTGTTCCAAAAATGTGGCCTTTGGTAACATGGTTCAGTGGTGGAAATGTCAGTGTTAGGTTAATGGTTGGACTCAATTCTAGAGGTCTTCTACACCTTAATGGTTCTATGGCTTATGTGTGTTATGAGTCCTGCTAGCCAGAAGGGCCTTATGCTTCTGGAATGAGCTGAGGGCAATGAGGCTCAAAGGACTCAAGCTAAGGAAAGTGAATTATTAACTCTGTTCCTGGCCTTTCCATATTTTTTTTATTTTTCTATTATGAAAATATTTTTCTTCTTTATCAGTGACTACATTCTGAAAAATGAAATTGGCCTAGACAGCAAAATAATTCAGAAAATTCAAAGTTATCAAATTAAACCGAATTTATCCATTCCCCTGTATCCAAACCTCTATAGTAATTGCTTTCTCATGATACATTGATACAATTCATAGTGATGGAGATCACATATCTATGTTTCTTAAACTACTTTTTGTGAAACACGTGTGACAACATTCATTTTGAATATTTGACTTTCAAATAGCTTAACTTTATTGTTTTAGTTTTTTGCATTGATTTTTCACAATCTAGATTATGAACACTATTCCTAAAATATTAAATATATTGAGTGAGCTTTTTAAAATAGCTGGTCTTGTATGTAAGCTTGAAGCAGTGAGATATTCAATATGCTGTGCATTTGTTACTAGGCTCTATAGATCCTCCTGCAGTATATTGATAAAATAGTTTAGACTAAAAAGAGAAAGAAATGCTTATGTAAAGTAAAAAGGGTTTATTTCTACACAACTTAGATTTATATTCATAAGATTTACCAAGTTAAACTGGATTTGTCCATTCTCCTTTATCCAAAATTCTATAGTAATTGTTTCTTGTGTTTCATAGTATACGATTCACAGTATACAATTTATAGTGATGGAGATCATGTAAAATCTTATGTAAAATGAGATGGAGAGATTAAAGTCAGACCAGAAAAAAACTAATTGTACATTTCAAGAGCTCTACCAACTGTATGAGTGCTATTTCTACTTCGTGTGTTGAAAATGAGATTTACATGAAATGAGTTTTACATGAAACTGTTTAGCAGGTATCTGTAAAAGGATTAGTCCTTTTTTTTCAAGGACATTTATTTGTGATGATGATACAACAAAATGTACATAAACTCACATATTTTGTGAACTGGAAGAAAATAGTACTGGAATAAATAACGCTGTTTGTAGTGTTGTTTTTCTTAATTTAACTGTGTCCTACGGTTATCTGGAACTTCAGTTTTCCCAAGTCCAATATCACTGTGCTGTCTTCAGTTTTAACTGACTTTGAAACCAAACACTGATGATTTCAACTTTGATAAATTTGATTATCCTTTTGGAATAAGGTTCGTTTTTTTAATGGAAGACGTAAGGAATTAATTAGTTAAAGGCTACTCAAATGTGATATAGATACTGTTTGTGCTATGAACACTATCAAGACAGCCCGCTTTGCATTGCCTGGTGGGAAGAGCTCTGCTTTCCCTTAGTGGTACCTGAGAAAATGAGTTTGAAAAGGGCTGCATTATCAGATTCTTTTTTCAATATAAAACATGGCTTAGAAATGTCCAGTGCTTTGTTTTCCAACATGATTTAATTAATATACATGAACTTAAAATCTCAAAGAAAATAGAAAAAATTACATGCTAGTGTAGCATGTGACTTCAGATTGCTTTCAGAGATGTTTTTAGTACCCATCTCCATACTGAGTTGCTACAGGGTCAGGGCTTCAGGGCCAGCTGTGTCATGAAATCCACAACTGGAAACTTGTTAAATGTACATCCAAATCAAAATGTCATCATGAACATCCTTGTCACCATTGATCTGCTTTGCCCATTGCTCCAGATAGACCATGCAAACTCCAGAATTTTCCAGGGCATGTTTGACTTTGCAGAAGAGCCAGGGATATTTGGCCTGTTGTGCCAGTTCAGCATATGGTTCTGGAGCATTAATCACTCATGTAAATGTACAAATCTGAGGAGACACTGGTGTTGAGTTTTCAGTAATGTAGTTTTTTCCTTGCAGCTGTCTTGAAAGATCTCTGGACATATTGCCCTCCACATTTCATGTCCTGTACAGACCCTTGACAGGGATCAGGATATTTCCGAAGTAGCTCATCAGCGCCTTTGAGCAAACTTCCAAAATGCATGTGGAGCATTGGATTGGTACTGCTTACAGCCATCTTACTTAGTTTATCTGTCTTTATTCAGTGCCATCCAATTTATGAGCTCCCAGCACTGCTAATCAGTTATAGTTCAATACTCTTAGGTCAGGTATGAACATAAATTGTGTGAGTTACTTTTGAAAAATCTTTGTGCTGCTTTTCTCTGGAGTCTCTAAAAGAAAAAAAACAACATAACCAGTAACATTGGAAAAATATTTGATATCAGAAATCTTTTCAAAGTAAGAGAGTTGTGAGCTGTAAGACTGTGGTACAATTGGAAACTTTATTACCACTAAGTTTAAAGCCTTGAGCTTGAGAATTGCTGGTCATGATAAATCAGGCACTTGGATGCCATCTATTGCAGCAACAAATTTTCTACAAGTTCTGTATTCTTTTTGTGTTTTCATTGATATCTTGGTGTAAAGTTAATATATATAGTATCTTAAGAGATGGATGCATGTAAAAATAGTACATCTCAATAGATTTGTGATACGATGATATGCTTAAAAATAAAATAAATCATCTTACTTGGAAAATACACTTTAGATCATTATGCTTTCCAAAACTTGCTTCATTGCCTCAGCATGTATGGTTCTTGCCTTCTTGCTCTCCTTAACATTACAAGAAAGTGTTTTGAATAGCCTTTGATCATAAATTTGATTCCAGAGAGCTGTCTGCTGTGCTGACTTATTTTTGCCTTATTAGGTGATTTTTACAGTTCACAACTCCAGGAACTGTTGAGCTCCCTGGTTTTTCAATTCCTAAAGCTAAACGACAGCAGTTCAGTCCAGTTCTGGAATCAAATTACCTGGCATGCAGTGACACTGCTTGGGTGTTATTTCCATTCTGGGGGGAATGTTGCTGGTGACTGCTGTAGGTGTTGGTGAGCAAAGACTTCATTTTTTAATTAAAGAATCATTGCTTTTTGAGGGGAAAGGAAATATGCTTCAGTTTCATCTGAGGAAAGTTATGGCATTGTCTTCTCAGCTCTCATGGGTTCCTGTAAAATCAGATTAGTATGTCTCAGTAAAACAAAAGTACAAATGCGATTTTGGAGCCAGACATTACTTGTATTGCTTGGCATCAAAGCTGTGGTCTCCTGCAGGCAAGTGACACTGGTGAGATAAGAGTGGGAGGTGTATATTCCCTGTGGTATTTGCACTGAACTGCAATGACCAGCAGAACGTGGCTGGTCATGGGGGCCGGGAGTGCAGCAGCCGCCTTTGTGATGTGATGTGAGGTGTGGCCAAAGCAACCAAAGGTCACCATTCATTTTCAAGGGGTCTGGGATCTGGGGAGCAAAGCAGAGCGTGGCACAGTGCCATGCAGGGCAGGCCTTTGTTAGCCTGTTATGTAACGTGGAAGTAAAACATAATGCGGTTGTTAAATAATGCAGTCATTAAATGCAGCCCTTTGTTCCTTAATCAGAGTCATGAATACTCTAGCTGTGAGTCTGCCTGGCTCTGGGCTTCTTAACTGTGCTTGAAAAGCCTCAGTCAGGGCCTTAGAGAGCTTGAAAGGGCAGGGGGAGGCTTGAGGATCCTTCTTCAATTGTTCATAAATTGTATTTATTGGATTCTTTCTGGAAGGTTTCTGTGGCACATAGATTTTAGTTTGGTATATTTCTTTCCCTTCATTTTTGAGGGCAAGAGACTGTAGGTTTTGAAACTGATATTCTGAACTTTTCACATCTCATCAGAATGCAGAGCTTTAAGGAAAGTACCCATTATTGCACTGTAAAAGTTGGCAGCAGTGTGTTGCAGGAAATGGACTAATTGGGGAGGAAGGAACTTTCTCACTGTACTGCCACATTGTACATCTTGTCTGACACATTTTGCTTAGTTTTGTTGGTCTCCTTTCAAGGCACTAGGTATTAAACTTTGCAGAATACTAGATTTTTTTATCTGATATAGCATTGATCTATATTAGTATAATCATGAATAACTTATTGCACTTCATTTCAATTATGTATGAGTAGTTTCTGCCTGGATGATAACTCTTATTATGAGTAACACATATTTTTTAAAAAATTCTTCCTTTCATACAGTAGAAAATTTATACATAGTACAAATTATACAGAGGCTGTAGATAATACAGTTGGCTCCTGTGACTTGTGGCCTCTTAACTCTCCTTTGCCCTTTTTTAGTGGGTAAGTTATATTATTAAAATTTAAATAAATGCAGCTCATGTGTGCATTTTTAATGTAAATTAATATATTTCTTGCCCCTAAACCCACTAAATTTATAGCATAGGTTTTATATTCCAAATTCAATGTAAATTGCTTTTTAAAATTCACAGATATCAAATTGTTGAAAGTAAAAACTCTGTTTTATTAGCATAGTAAAATCATTTACAGAGATTGCAAGCCAGAATGTATTTTTATTTTTTTTAATTCTCACTGCTAGCCCGTATTTATAAACACCTAAGATCCATACTGCATGTTTCAAGTCTGAACCGATTAAATCAATGTGACACGCTGAGGCTGGGCCAAGTCTTGTCTAATCAGCAGTCAGCACTGCTGCTCTGGCATGAGGCTCCCAAAAATAGAAACACAAGAAGTCAAACAAGTAAGTGGAAGGGCACTAAAAGAAAAAGTGCTGCTAATTCCACTGTTGACTTTTTGTCTAATGGATTCTTGTTCCCAGGCCACACTAAGTAAAGCAACTGGCACGGGGTGTGTTCCTGCAGATGGCTCAGCAGTGACACACGTGGCCCAGCTGGGTGACAGGTGTTTGATTTGTGTTTAACAAGTACCTCACACAAGACAGATTTTTGTTTTTACAGATACTGAGAAGCTACTCAGCTAATGCTTTTTCTTCAGAATTAACACCCCTTTCACTATGCTCCCTTTCTCTTGTGAATGACCATTCTTCTGATTGTCCTACACACGTGAAAGTAACATAATGTTACTTTGAAATAAGACTCAAAACAGGTGAAATTAATTCTTAATTAACTTATTTTCATAGTTGTAACCTGTTAACTTTACACATGAAAGATGCACAGCATATTATTTTTAACAATTCACAATAATATCTCAAGAAATAATTATTTAGCTGTAGAAATAATTACTTTGCAGAATGGAAGGTGAGTGCCAGACTTCTGAGCTGTGGCCATTATACTCTGTGTTAGTGTGTCTTCCAATAATAGGACAAGGTTTTGGGACTTTCTCAGACAGAGTAGCACAAACCTGGAGTAAAAGAAACTCCCTGTCCATTGGAGCATACAGTACTGATAGAGGTGCACCCAAGGCCACGAGGGAAGAGCAAAGGTGGGAAAATATTTAACAGATGGGAATTGTGTACAATATGTACAATGCTATTCCTTAATTAATTTTTGGAGCTTTGTTGTAAGTGGCATTACAGCTCATTGCATAGTTGGAGAGAGTTTGTCTCAGTGGCAGCCTGGGGGGTGGGAGGGGATTGATTTTGTTTTAATGAGAAGAAGGCATTTTTCAGTCAGCATCATGACAGCAAGTCTGCCAGCAAAGGCAGCAATGAAAATAGAAGAGTAGCAGGATGATTTTGCCAATCATCTTTGATTAATGGGAACCTAAGTGGGTAGGATGTGTAATGTAAGACTGGCTGTGGCCAGTTGGTCTTCCCCATCCCATTTCTCCATACCTTGGTCTGAACATTTTTGTCTTCTGGTATCAAGTCCAGATACCAGAGCTGGTAAAAGGTAAGACTTCAGTATCTATTAGGAAAAATGCATGACTCTCTGCAGTGACAGGGTTATACTGCCAGTGTTGTCAAATAGCCAGAAGAAATACCACCCTCTAGAATACACTGTACTGGCAGTATGTCTGCTGAACCACAGAAGAATGAGAAAGGAATACAGCTGGAGAAATGGGTGTCAGAGTATTGTCCATTCTCTTAGTAAACATTAGGCTTTAATGGAAGAATTGTTAAAAACTCATGCAAAAAGCTTGGGTCCCTCAGATAGCAGACAAGCTGCTTTCTGTCAGATGTAGTATGCAGAGCAGGCTAATAAGCCTCAAAGAGGTTAAAAAAAGGCCTGAAAGGGAAAAATACAACCCTACTAGGCTGAGATGCCATTACCCACAGAAGTGCTCAGACTTTATGGAAATGGAGACTTACCTTTAGGGGAGCAGCTCCAGGGCTTCTGTGCTGACAGTAGATCTGCTGATCCCAGGTTCCCAGGTTAGTCTAGGTGAGTTTCTGTACTAGATATGTGGTTGGTATATCCTCTTGATCTGTCTCCAAAACACAGTAAACGTCAAAAAGCACTGTTTTGGAAGTGAGGAGAGATGTTTCTTGGAAAAGCCTTAAAAATCTGTGTAAGGGGAGACCTGAAAACTGTACTTGAACTGCTTTATTTATGAGTGGTTGAAAAGAGGTTTACAGCTACAAGCACACCAACAATATGGTATTTCAGGAAAAGCACTGATATGACTTAGTCCTTAGATTAGAAATTTCATTCTTTATGCAATTCTTTTTATTTCTGATTCACCCTAAATGATTACTTTTTCTAGTGCTTTGTTGCATTTCATATCTGTGTGGTTAAACATTGAAGTTAGTATTTAATGGTCTGTGGGACTGTCTTTTTTTTAGTGTAAACTTACAGTTGTACCAGCTGAGAATCTGCCTCCTGAATCTTCAGATTATGGGACTGAATAGTGATGATGATGATGATATTGATAATAGTTCTCTTATAAAGAATAGCTTCTGAGGTGTAAGATGTTGACCAATGCTGTTTACATTCCTAATATAAACCTGGGATTCCAACTATCATGTTGAGTATAATAGTCATAATATATTATATTATCTTTGAAAGACCTCAGCAATGTGTTCATATTGAGTAATGCTTTTTAACATACATGTAGCATTATTGCATTTCAAATATTATTTGAGCAAGGCCAATTAGATTACTTTCCAGTTCTGTTGAAACTTTAATAGGATTTGGATTTGCTTTAACACTATATTATGGTTGGATTAGCAATAAATTAATAGATGGTGTGTAGGTCAGGCAATTTTCCTTTTGACAGATCTGCTGTAAGGGAAAAAACATAGTTGCAATAAACTATCAGTTGTCCATGAGTATAAGATCACTTCAAACTTTTTTTAACTGTGTTGCTTCAGATAATGGAAATATCCAACTGGCTAGGCTAAATTTTTGAAACTGTTCATCTATAAGAACTTATAAATCTTTGAGGATCTTTTTCAGCCAGAAGCCTATTTGCATATTCTCACTACTCTGTGGGAAACATTCTTGTGAATTTTATTAGCATTTTTTTAATGTTCTGTGTATGATGTTGTAGGTCAAATTAACTGGATTGTTATCCAGCCCATGTTCAATTTGCATCTGCACTGCATTTTTAAGTTGTCACCTCTTCAAGGACATGCAGTAGCAGTGAATAACACTTGTGATTGCCAGAGGCAGAAAGAAGACCTACTGATAGCAGAGGCTCTGCTTCTGCTGATACTTTTTTGATGGCACAGAAACCAGTCCTTGACATATGTCCCAAAGACTTCAGTCAGCTTATTACTAAATGGAAATATTTTTTTTTTTAAAAAGGCAGTATACCTAGCTGTAGTTGTGCATTACAATAAATGGAGTGATCCTTTCATCTTTGGTTTTTCAGAACAACTTTTCTAACTTCATCTGTTGGGTAGAAATAATTTGTGGGAGGAAAATATAGGAACAAACTTTTGACTTGTGTACTTTATGTATGAAAATGTGTTTTATGCGTTTGAATATAGATATGTTTTATGTATTTGAATATAGTCATTGTGTGAGTTGTATGCTTTTTGAGACAAGCTCATAGCAAAAAAAGGAGACAATGCCAACTAAAGAGAGTGCAGTCTGGAGTAAGCAGCCCCATGGCCATGTTCTCTGACACTCTGAGCTGCCTACAACTGCTGATTCTTTAGTCTGAATACAAAGCACCAAAACCTAGATTTTCAAGTGTCACTTAATTTGGAGTATATTAACATCCAACTGCCTAAATGAATAAGCAAGTCTGTGTTGTCCCAAAGATGGGTCATGGGAAGTGATGGAAATGAGGAAAAATTGGTGCCTGCTGAGCTCAGTCTATGTTGTAATATGCAAAGGAGATCAGTAGGGTTATTTCCATTTGCCTTTGTCCTGAGCAGTTGCTTAACATGAGCCCTCTAACCTGCCCTGAGCCCCTTGGCCAAACCACGGTGTATTGGCTCCACTGGGGCTGCTGTGAAAGCAGGACAGAGCAAAGGAAATGAACTATTTACCTGTCACAAGCCCTTCTTCATCAGGTTATTTTAAGGGAGGATCTTATTCTTGCTCACATGGATCAAGTTTGCATCAAGGATAGCACTGAGCAAGTACTCAGGAAGTGCAGGTAGCTCAGCAGTGACCAAGAGGGAATGAACGGCTTGGTATATGCAGTGAAACCAAAATGTCATAATGTTCTGCAGAAACTTCTTGACACAACTAATCCAGGAAATTCATGGAGCAAGTTTTAATAAATATATTCTGACTACATTTTTACATAACTAACAATCCGTCAGGTGATTCTAACCATTAACATGAGCCTGTTTAAATAAACAAGGAAATATTCCAGTAGGCTAAGAAAGGTGTCACTTAATGGACTGTAATTGGTGTGGGATTTTTATCTGTTCAAGGCAAAGCTCTGCCCCTGCTGGTGGCTCTGCACTGGCTGGGTACGTGCTCCACGGGGGAGGATGCTGCTCAAGCCCACTGACAGTACATTGTTGAACATTCCGCTCCATTTCTGCAATGCTAAAAATAGTTGTCCTCATTTTAAAACACCAGGCTATTAGATTATTCCAAGGGTCTGGCATACTTAGACTAATGGAAGGCACATATCCATAAATTATCAAAACACTAAGTAGTGTTTGACCGTGCTGATTTTGCTTCTATTAAGATGAGTTTCCTTGCTAGTAACCCTGGAGTATCAAGCCTATTTTGTAAATCAAGCTACTGGCAGTGGACCAGTAAATTAAAAAAAAGAAAAAAAAAAGTTTTTATTGAGAATGGAGAAGCCTCTGACTATTTCTTGGTGGCTTTTCGTTTTTGTTTTTAATTTCACAGTACTATGTATGAAAAATGCTTTAAGAATTTTACAGTAATTTTTTCTCTTTCCCAGCCTTGAAGAGAATCTCATGAAGTTCCAGCATGTTTGCCATTATAAATCTTGTTAGTGCCTAAAATAGTCCAAATTGCAAAACGCATTCCAAGTGACTGATAAAAGTTCCTTTCAACACTTGTTTTTTTTGGTTCCTTTTCTTTTCCTTTTTTTCTTTTTTTTTTTTTTTTACATTTAGATAATGTGTTTCCTAATTTTTTTTTTGCTACNTTTTTTGGTTCCTTTTTTTTTCCTTTTTTTCTTTTTTTTTTTTTTTTTTACATTTAGATAATGTGATTCCTAAGTTATTTTTTGCTACCATATATTTTCACAGTACAATAGTCCTGATCAAGTTTATTCACTTGTGTGCTAAGATACCCTCTTCTTTTATTCTTTTTTTAGAGTAAAAACTTAATTTTTTTAGTGTGAAAGTCCTTTATTTGGGGAGAGGGAGTGGCTAAACGTGGAAGGTATAAAGGTATAAAAACTGCTGTAAATGCATTACAAGAATGTTATATACACACAAAGCATCCTACTCTACCTTCAAAATTCTTCTCTAATTTTATAAGGTGTTGCAGTGCAATTATAAACAGAAAAATCGATAAAAGTAAATTCAGGACCATGTATATTGCACATAGCACACTTCCAAAACAGTTAAAGCAATCACAGCATCAATCGTTTTAGATTTAATGAGAATCAATACCGATGGCATTGATGTAAATGTATTTTGGCATTGCTGTGTTGAAGAAATTATAATTTGTAGACCACTGATTAAACAATGCAAGACAAAAGACCTATGGCTTGTCTTAATAAAAACCCCTGTGTTTGTGATTTGGGGTGTTTTTCTAGTTTACAGAGAATGAATAGAGCAGAGAAGATGAAATTTTATTAACTGGTAGCAGGCGATGAAGAATTTTTCACAATCCATCCTATAAATCTTGAGAAAATGAAGGGCTAACTTTCAACCATTAATTAGAATTTTTCCCCAGTATGCTACCGTATATTGTTACAGATAGGAGCTGGAAAGAAGATGTTGAACACTGGGCCCTAAGTGGAGTTACAAAAATGCCATTTTAGCAAGTTATTTTAAGATTTATTTTAATTGTTGTATGTCATGAGGTCATTGTATTTATTTGCTTAATTGTTTGTATCATTCTGATGAATAATCGTTCTTTTACTGGCTCCTTCTGTTTTTAAGAGAGACTGGAGTTTTTCCTTTGCCTCTGTTCTTTTTGTGTCTCTGAGGCATTTGTCTCCTGCTTGGCTTGGAATCAAACAAGTGAGCTTTCAAAACTTTCTTTTCTTGCTGAATTTTGGTGTGGACAGAAACTCAGTTGGGTCGTGTGCAAGTTACTAGGGCAAATTTCTGTCAAGGACATCAGATCCCCGAATGGAATGGAGAAAGCATTTCATTTTAGATTCTTTTAGTAAGACTTCTAAGCTCCTTTTTGAAGCCATATGAGCACAGATTAATTCTACCAGAATTTAACTCAGTAACTATAGTTTAATTATGACAAAAATTAATGTATTCTTGGTAGCGTATTTCATGAATCCATAAATGGAGGGTGGCTTTGAGTGGCAGAGCCAGGTTCACACTAGGTCTGTAATTATTTAATACACTTTTCTAAGAAGGCATGGAAAGGGAAGTTACTGTGATATTTTGTATTTTAATTCTAAATGAGATATTTCTAAGCTTTTAATTATAACTTTTCCTTACGAACCTATATATTAAATGCAGAATTGAATTTTCTTGTAGCTCTCAAAGTTCTTGGATTTATGGTTTTCTTTTGTTCAAATACTCCTTATTCAAATATTGAAGAGGAAATTTACTGTGTTACTCAGCTTGAATAGGTACCTTTTAAAAACATTTTTTATTAGAAAGATGTTTGATTTTACTTATGCTCAGTTTCTGTCCATAACTTTTAAGCATCTGGTTCCCTGAATGGAATTTGCAAACTCAAATCAGATCCTTAATTTTCATGGGCACTTTAAGGAGAAAGTCATTTGGGAGCCAGGAGTGATAGTCAACTGTACAGATTAATTTGCTCTTTTTTTTAAATCGTGGGTTAGAGGACCCAGTAAATTAACTGCATATACAGAACATTCCCTTGAGAAGCAGGGCAAGCCTGCCTGGTTCCAGAGGATCAAGATTGCATTTCTTCCTGCTGAGTAAGTTGGGCCCTTGGAGAGGAAGGAAAGATCTGAAACGGCCCTTTGAGCAGAGCCTGGAAACTAGCATCAGTCTTGTGCATACAGCTCCCTGTTGGACTTAATGTTCCAAGGGTAGATCCCTGTGTGCTCAAGTGCCTGAGAAGTACTGGGGAGGCAGCAGAAACTGCAGTGCACTTGCTGGGGTTTTAGGTACTTGGGTAGCATGCAAGTGTCTTCAGGACTGTCTTCTTCAGAACAGGACCTGAAATAAAGCTTGAGAGAGCTTTTCATGTGGTCAAAATTCTCTAAATTTTGTTGTCTTGTTGTCTGAAGCAACCAACAGCCATATTTGCTATGGAATTAGATAACCTGTAATTGTTAATGGCCTATTATTTTGAAAGTGAAAAACACTTTATTACCAAATACAAGGTAACAGACATAAATAACCCTAGAAATTAATTCAGCTATTCCATAGAAAAGGAATGAGAAGCAATACATGTCCAGATGCCTTTTTTTCTCTTAATTAAGCTCAGTCATGAGTTAGGTCTGTAAAAAAATGGCTGTGTTCAGTTTGTTTCAGGGGGAAGCTGACTTAGTAGGTGCTCCTGACAAACCCAGTCTCAATGACTCCGGGGTAGAAGAGAAACCAAACAAATACCCAAACAAACAAACAAGATTCTTTCTAACCATTTGCAGTCTCAACATCCTTTTTGCCAGCTGTCCAGTATCTACAAAAATGATACTTGAATTATATATCCAGTTTCTGATTTATATAATGTGACAGAGGAACTTTACTATTGGCTTCTCTTCCAAAAGAGAAAGGATATGTGGTGCTTGGGTACAAACCTGCCCAGCAGTATTATTTTGCATTAAGACCTAAATCTTCAAACTCTACAGGTCTTTTCAAGTACAAGATTAAAGGTTCAAAAATTTGAAATTTGAGTCTTGAGATCTCAGCTAAATGAAGTGAGGCGCAGCACTTCTTCCGCTCTTCCATTTTAATCTTTTGCTCCTTTCCACAAGTGGAATATTATAGGAAGCCCAGAACTTGCAAAAAGAGACATATTTATTATAAACCTTGCTGGTAGTACTTGTTAAAATTGCCTGTTTCCATGGTCAGATTTTTTGTTGATTGCAGATGCTTTTAATGGCAAATATTTGAAATTAAATCTTAATGTCTGTCCAGCTAATTCCTGTCGCTGTGAGTCACTCCCAATGACACACACGACACACGTTCTCAAGAGAAGGCTGAAAGAGCGTTTTATTTATTTAACTCCATATTATATAGTATTTCCACACGGACCAGGGATTGGAGGAGAAGCTGGACACCTGTCCCATCCCATTGGTCAAAGCAATTGTCAGTCAGTCACTTTCCACTCCCAAGAGAAGGAATTTCTAGCGACCTTGTCTTAACATAAACAAGCTTCTAATTATCGCATCTATTTGTGAGAAAGTGAACTAGGAACTACCAAACATTGAGTTAGAAAGTGCATCAGGAAAGCTTGGAAGAATCAGGGCAACAAATTCATTTTAGAAAATTGTAGGGGAAATAGTTCTATAACTTCAACAAATTAAGAGACCACACAAAAAATTCCCCTTTATTTTGTTGTTATTTAAATTTCAAGAAAATGTTCTGCAACATGACCTTGATGCAATTTGTGTATCTTTAGGGCAGGCACTTCCTGTAATATAGCACAAGGGGAAGGAAGGAACTTATTTTCTGCAGATGAGGTAGCCAGCATTTTGTTCAGCAGCAGGATTACCCCAGTCTATCAATTTCTACATTCAAAGCCAGGATCTCACTGACTTGTAATACAGGCATATTTAAAACACTGAAAATCAAATCAGCAATCCTGCAGAGTATCAGGACAAGCAGTGATCGTCTATGAAAAACTTGTGTGAAATATTTTGTCTAACTTAATATGAAAATTTTGCCGCACAAAGGAGGCTTTAAGTCAGTCATACATGTGGTACTTTTAAAATTTCCCTTTTTTATTTCTGCAGCGTTTGAATACTTTGAAGTAAGTTACCAGTGGCTAATACTGCTAATTTTTTTTATACTGTCAAATGGAAAATTCTTTAAATTCTTTACCTACATCTCTAAGACTATATTTCTTATTTACTTTAATTTGGAATTTTATTTTTTTATTTTAAATTTGAATACGTGCAAAAAAATCTGGGCTGTTTCTGAGACATAAGGCATTGTTGTTCACTAATGTTGGTACAGGCAAGAACTGACTTGTTGAACAGCAACATTACTGAAAATGATGGGGAGGTAGACATGAGACTGAATTATGAGCTAACAGCATTCTCCTACTGGAATAAAATAAACCACATTTTGGATTATATAATTAAAGCTGCACCTAGGAGATCAGGGGGAGCTATTTTCATTTCTTTGCTTGGTGGTGCTGCACCTGTGTCTTGTTTGAGTGCGTCCTCCACCCTCACTTCCACAAGAGATGGGGAGAAGCCAGAGAGGGTCCCACAGGGAATTAGTGCATGTTCAGGGGCCTAGAAAACAAGATATTTGAGGAGAGTTTCAAGGAGAAGAATTTTTTGAATCTGGCAAAGAGGAATTCAAGGAATGATTGAAACTGTTCTGCAAATCTGAGGAGCCCAGCTGGTTAACCTTCAAGGACAGCTTCCTAAAAGCCCCAAGAACACTCCATGTTGTTATGCAGGGAGTTGAGTGAGTATGGCAGAAGGCCAGCACGGATGAACAAGATGTTTCTGACTGACCTCAGACAGAAAAGGAAGTAAACAGTGGAAGCACGGGTGAGCTACCCAGTCAGAACATAGAAACACTGCCAGAGCACGTGGTGATGGAGTTAGGAAACCAGAAACTCATCTGGAATTGAAACTAGTAAGAGAGTTTTAAGGGCAGCATGAAGGGCTTCTGTTAAGTGCATCCATAGCGAAAACAAAGCTGAAGAAAATGTTGACCTGCTGCTTAATGGGGTAGGGGATGTGGTAAAGGCTGAGAGTGCCCAAATTTTTTTTTCACCTTGTTTTTTTTCTCTAATAAGTTTTGCCCTCAGGCCTCCCAGTTTACTTAAGCATGTTAGCAGAGAGTGTGATGATGAACCCTTGGCCACAGAAGAGAGTCATAAGGAGCACTTACTCTGTTTGGAAGCTTGCAAGATACCAAACATTATTCATCTAGGGGTACTGGGGCAGCTGGCTGATGTCACTGCAGGGTTACCCTCTGTCATTATCAAAAAAATATGATTATTAGAGAAGGTCACTGGTGACTGGAAACAAGCAAACATCACATCCATCTTCAAGAAGGATCCATTGAACTGCAGGCCAGTAACCCCCACCTCTATCCCAGGAAAAAATATGTAGAAAATCCTGGAAGGTGTGTCTGAACCGAGGAAGAACTAGAAGGTCACTGTGAACAGCCAGTGTGGATTTACCAAGGAGTAATCACACTGACCAACCTGATTGCCTACTCTGATAAAATGACTGTCAGTGCGGATTAGGGGAGAGCAGGGGATGTTGTATACCTTGATTTCAGCCAGGCTTTTGGCATAGTCTTCAGACATATAATTCCACTAGAATCTGTGAGATTCTGACTGGATAAGTGAACAACAGAGTGGGTGGAAAATTGAGGTCAAAAGTGGAATGATGCTATGCAGTCTTACTGATATCTAATAACAAGGGTCATACCCCATGAGGCAATACTGGATATTATTTAATGTCTTTATTAATAACATGGATGATGGGGTTCTCAGCAAGTTCGTGGATGTTATCAAATGCAGGGAAGTAGTCAGTGCACTAGAAGGTAGGGCAGGAACGATATTCTCAACATGCTGGAGAAATGAGCTATCACAGAATTCTTAAAGTAAAGCAAAGGCAAACACGAGGGCCTGCCTCTGAGAAGGAACACCCTCATGCCACAGTACAGGGCAGGTGCCAAATTTCTAGAAAAGAGCTCTACAGAAAGGGATTTGGGAGTTCTGCTGGATGCCCTTTGTTTGAATAAGGCCAAAGGCATCTTGGGCTGCCTTAGCAGGTGCATGTCCAGCAGACCAGGAAGAGTGCATTGTGAGTGCTTGTGAGACAGCATCTGGAGTTCTGCATCCACTTTGTAGCTCCCTGGGGAGGATAAAGAGCAGCTCCTTGGGCTGGAAGCCCATGATGTAAGAGGAGAGGCTGAGGGAGCTGGGCTTGTTCAGCCTTAAGGTGGGATGATTTGGAAAGTGGGGTGGATGGGGTGGGTGGTATGCAGACTCATTTTTGTCTGTAAATACTGGATAGGTGTGGAAAAGCCAGAGTCAGACTCCTACCAGAGGTGTATGATGAGAGTTAATGAATACAAGATAAAATTAGAGAAACATTGACTCTATCTCAGAATAATTTTCATATAATGAATTTGGGATTGAGTAAAAACACAAATGGGAAAGCTCGATGAAGAAAATGCTTCCATGAATTTTTTACGGTAACCATTAGCTCTGTTGTGTGTCCAACAGTTGGGGAACTTTGGGAATCATAGAACAACCCAGGTTGGAAGGAGCTTCAAAAGAATATCTGACATGACTTTTCACGAGGAAACTAGATGAACTGAAAAGAAACCATAAACATTTGTAAACCATTCCAGGAATTAGCCTCTCATTTTTAGGTGAGGACATGCAGAAGTTTTTTCATGAGATACCATTTTGTATATTTGGTCTTGGGCTTGCTTCTAAAATTGAGCTGTTGATTGTATAAGCCACTCCTGCCAAAAGAAAAAAGGCAGCCACTGTAGGAAGTGATGAAAAGTCCAGAACTATTTGATAATTTATGTTTCTGCACACCTCCAAAACTTTGCATTTAATTCCCTGATGTGTAGTACATGATCAGTACACAATACATTACTTGAAAAATTTGACAAAATGTTGCTAGAAATTTTGCAAGTTATAGCCAGCTGTTCTAGTTAACCTCACTTAAACCTTAGACTTCTATTTAAGGAAATTACACTCTCTGAAGGGTGAAAGAATGTTTAGACATTGCACTGTCTAATTTTTAAAGGGAATTTTAAAAAACACCATAAGCTTTCCTTTGGATATTTTCCACTCTTTTCGACTACAGATGTATAAAAAATCATGTGTGTTGTACTGAGGCCAGGAGACTGGAAAAGACATGCAAACCATCTCCTGCTAGATGATTTGAGGGAGAAAGAAAAAGTTTGCATTTTTTTAATTAGGTTGTTTTTGTGCTGTCTGTATATGATTTTGGCCATCTGTCTTCTGTGTGTCTCATAAAACATGCAAGTATATATTAATAAAAACCTGGAGAAAATGTTATTTTTGTATAATATAGACAGATTGAAGATTACATTTAATGAAGATACTAACGTAGTTAGATGGTACACTATGATCCTTTTCTGAGCTAAAAGTTAGGCAATTAGAGCTGGAAAAAGCATTATAATAGGCCTTTTTATTGAAATACCATCAAAGAATACCAAACAAAGAATTCAATATGCTGAAATAACCTGAGCATGAATTAATAGTTTAAAACCTCTTCTGTGTTTTCTTTCTTTGTTTTGGTTTGTTTTTAATACTTGGGTAATTGGATATGGTTTTCAAAGTGACAGAAATTAGTTTTCTTTTCATAAATTGTATCTGTATATTTTTTCAATTGATCTGGGTTGGAGATTTTCACAGTTGACCAGTCATATTTAAAAGTTAAAATGAAGGTATTAATAGGAATAAATGTATTAAAATTGTTTCTGCAGAAGAATAGAAGTACTTTATTAAGCAGGTCTAGAGTCAATAAATAGCTGGGAATTTTTAAAGCTAAGAAAATCCCTTAGGATGAATGGAAAAATAAATTACCCCTATCAGCTGACAAAAGTATGGAAAGGCATATCATTTTTTTTTGTAGACATTTCACAGCTTTTTCAATGAGTGACAATCAGCATCCAAATTATTCCATTTTTGTCTCATCATAAAAGTTCAGTGCAGTAAAATTATTTTAAGGAATACAATTACTTGAACAATGTTTGTTTGAGATTTGTATTTTATCCTCTTGTGTTCCAGGGTGAACGTGGCTTTCCAGGTAGTAAAGGTGAAGAAGGTGAAAAGGTAAATTATTCTGTCCATGTAATTTATTGGTTTAACAATATCATGTATGGCCAACCAAGTAGAGCTTTTTTCTGAGTCTCTACCTTGACCTTTTAATTAATAAAATTCTTAAATTTTTAACATATAAATGCTTAAGAATAAGAAGTTCTTTATGTATTTGTGGAGTGTCATCAGGGCTTCTTTTAGATTTTGTTTTTCCCTATAAGAAAAAGTTTTATGAGGAACCAACAAAACCTCTGCAGTGGCAGGAAACAGTTCAATAGCTTGTATAAAATGGAAGCTAAACTGGTCTTGTGGAAAGCTGTCTTGGCTGACAGAATGCCAGCACTGGGTGGCATTAGATGATGAAACCAAATCTTCTTGTGTTACTTCTGACAGACAATGCTCCCCAGGTCATCAGTCAAAGGCAAGTAAACCTGTGTTGAGGGACAAGTGGAAGGAAGAGCTGGATGCTAGCTTGTCTAATAGGAATTAAAGGAACAGTGGAGATAGTTTATGGTTGTGACTTCAGTTCTTAACCATGTCCATGCCTGTTTACTGGTTGCTCACTAGTTTTGGCTGGTTTGGATTAGACAACCTGAAATAAGAGTCTTTTCTTCAAACAGGTAGTTTCTCTGTGCTTCAGTCCACTGTCTAAAGAGGGTGCAGAAAAGCATTTCTGCTGAATTTATATATCATAAAGATGAAGAATGACAGAAGCTGCTACTCTGGCAATATTCAGACTGATGAAAATAGAGAGTAGGTGGCAGTTTCTGAATTTAAAAAAGTGTAATATATATGTGAGGTAGGCTGCTTTGGACATGGTTATATTCACTCACCCACCATACCTCTTCAGAAGCATCAGACAGCTTTCCAGTGTTCATATTTTAAAGAAAGCATGCTATAGATTACCAGAATTTAAGCAGATTTAAAATTTGGAGGGTTTTTTAGGAGGAATGCCCCAGTAGTCAAGAAGGAAGAAGTATCAGAAGTAAAAAACCAGCATCCATAGCAACTAACATTTATAATGTGAGGATTCAGCCTCTGAAAAAACCCACTTGTTAAGCTTGAGTGTTTCTAACTCCAATGACAGATCTTATTTCCTTGGTAGTATCATTATTCATTGGTTCTGAAGGGCTTGTGGATTTTTTTTTTTTTTTTTTTTTTTTTCCCCA
>VYXF01005594.1:755862-781852 GCA_013397295.1 Polioptila caerulea
TGCTCTGCAGCTGTGCTGTGTTCTCCTCGAGTTTTATGAATAAATTGTGTTTGAGCACAGGCACATGGTTCCAGCTGTTGCTGCCACTCTCTTTGCTTGATTTCTCTTATTTTAAAGCAGAGATAAAATGACCTGATATGTGACTGGTAGTCACATTTTTTTTATGTGGAAACTAAACCAGCATGCTTAGACCATTTTTTTTCTTTTTGTCTCATAAATTCAGATGATAATTAAAATGTCGCATTTGAAAATACTTCCCATGTTTGTTATTATGTTTACTATTATTTATTATTAATGCTGCATTCAATTGCCTTTCAAATTAAAGGAAACATAAGAATGGAATGATCTTTATTTACCAGTGATTGCTCAAAAATAATTTGGGCTAGTCTCATGGGAAGCTACACATGATATTTCTATGTGTTTTAAGGCTAGGGAACTAGGTCTTTAGCAGTTATTCAGTTCATCTTTAATTCAAATAATTGTTTAATAATAAAAACATAGAGTTTCAGCTACTAAACTCTAGTATAAAAAAATTATCAACACATTTGCATTTTAGCACCGCAGCACAAAATGACATAGCTATACTACTTTGTGTGTAACAAACATGATTGCAAAGCCTGAAATGGAAAATTTTGCTATTACCAAAAATTCTGCCTAATATTTCATATTAAGGAACAAAATTTTTGCACACTCTATTTTGCATATCACCTAGAGTGGGACACAGCTACCTCAAAGTGGGATATTTGCTATTCCAGACTCCCCACAGAAGTACATGGAAATGAATCATCCTCTACTTTTGGTTTAGTGACCCTATCATTTTGTAGGATTGAATACTTGAAACCAACTCAGCCTTATACCTTGTTTCATCAAATGAAAATAGTTTTTTGTATTAGGTTCTGCTTTGGCAGGGCAAGCCTTGGGGATGTCAGAGACAGAGACAACTGAGGTGACAATGCATGATTGTAAATACATTGCAGTTATGGGAAGCATCTATTATGTAAATTACTGAGGGATATTCCTTTATGCTGTTTAAGGGTTTCTCTGCCACACTTGGTTCTCTCTTCTTGAGGAATCCAAAAGTCTTGTTCTGTTTTTGGTCATGGCTGAACTTGGTTCACTCTTACAGAAGCCAATTGTGGTACAGGAAGTATGTGCAGGTGCTATGTTGCAGGGTTTCTCTTCAAGGGAAATATACTCTCACTGTGAATTTATTTTAATCCTCCTTTGTATTCTGTTTTCTTTGTGTTGTGTAGATAATGACAATCTTACATGATAGTCTTATAACTGCAACAATAACATTGGTTTCCCCTTCCATAGTGTGACTGAAAAAGTATATGCTGAGAGCAGTTTTAATTGGTTTGCTGCCAAGTAGGCAGATTATATCATGGGGATCTGTTCTTCTTCTAATGCTGCTTAGAATTTTTATTTTAAAGTATGGGATAGAAAATATGACTATTACATTTCATGATGGTAGGAAGTCATTTCACGATGGTACTGAGAATAACTAGACGAAAGGTTTAAAATACAGAATGTTCTTGGTAAATCAGAGATGTAGCCTGAGAAGAAAAACGAAATTGCAGCTGAAAGACTAAGATGTTCCAATGTGAAATATTGTCTGCAACACTAATTAAGAAGTCCTATTAAAAAGTGCTGTTTGGTGTTGATATGGCTTTTTGAAAGATTTTGAAAGGCAAGCACTGAGAATGACTGGTGCTCATTAATAGAGAACCTTTGAGGAAGGGTTGCATGCTTGACTCTTGGTGTATTTAGTCAGCTGAAAATATGTGAACGGTCGTCAAATACATAACATTGCTGCAAGGAGGAAAGAAATGGTCTGTGTGTCTGTGCATGCAGAGCAGTGGGCTGCAAATGCAGCAAGGAAGATGCTGTGTAGCCATTAGGAAAGGGTTTTTGATTTTAATGCTGTTGTTTATTATGGAAGTCATTTCCTCTTCCAATGGTTTGCAGTTTTTATCCTGGTAACAACAAAGGGAATAAACTAAACACTTGCTTCATGAAAACACAGAAGATGAGATTATCTTAAATGACTTGGCCATTTTCTGTTAATAGCATCCAAATTATGCAGGGTGTCCCTTAACACTTCTTTCTAATACGATAAGCACAGAGAATAGCAAGACAGTTTCTTTTAGAACATACATACTTGTTTGCTTTTAATGTCCAGTTAATAGATTTCTGTGATAGGACTCTAAAGCTCTGGAACAAGTTGCCCAAAGTGATTTTCCAGCCCCAACTTTTCCTTGAGGTTTTCAAGGCAAGCCCTGAGCAATCTGATTAACGAGTTTGGGTCTGGATTTCAACCCCTGTAGGTTTCAAGATCTCAGACCTATCTTGAAACTTGCAGAGGTTGAAATTGTATTTATTATTACTTAATTTGATACTAGAAGTATATGCATCACTTGGGAGTTGGAACAGGCCCAGTGCCTCTTAGCTAGGTTGGAAAAGTCCTCTGAGACCATCAAGTCCAACCTGTGACCTAACACTACCTTATTGACTAGACCATGGCCGTGAGTGCCACATCCAGTCTTTTTTTAAACACTTCCAGGAAGAGTGACTCCACCACATCTCTAGACAGCACATTCCAATGCCCAATCACTTCTTCTGTGAAGAACTTGTCTAATGTCCACCCTAAATACTCAAAACAAGACAAATAACCTCTAAGATACCTTTTTCCTTTGTTAAATCTGTAATTAATTATCTTTCCTCCTGGTTATTGCTTCATTTGGTCACTCCAGTTAGTACTCTTTAACCACTCCCCCACTTTTTCTGTTGTCTTGTCTACCGTTTTGGTTAGAATATGTATTTTCTTTTGTACACTTTACAGATATGATTCTTTTTGTAAATGAGCTAGCACATTGAGAATTCAATTTTCTGGGACCCGTGGAATGTGAATGCCATATAGATTTCTTTAACAATTAACAGTATATATGGAACAAATCTAAATTTTATTTGAAATAGTGGTGACAGAAAAGCCAACACATTTACATGTTAATTATAGCTGAGCAAACATGACTTATTTGTCACAAATAGATAGCAGTAATTTCATAGAGCTGAGAATCCTAAATTCCTTGCCTTGCTTAGCTATTTCGAAATGCTAGTATAAAATCCCTGTTTGTGTTTTAAGTCAGAGAGACAAGGTGTGCTGTTATATAGCAAAATCAATGGAGTAGTTGATATCTCAGAAGACTCAGAAGTTGTCACAGGTTGCTGTGCTCTGGAGAAGGACTCTTCTATTGCAGTTTCACTGGACTGGCTACTATCCTTCATAAAGCATATTCCCTTTCTTCTCACACTTGAAGTAGAGGATTTTAAAACTGGATGTCATTGGACCTGAGCTTTGTAGCAGTTTATGTGCTGTGATATGTACCTGTGAACACTTGATCTCTGGTAAAGTTATTATTTTACTATAATTCTGTGATTAATATTTCTCAGTAAAATGATATTAATTTAAAAGTTACATGTATTTGAATACAGGAAACTTTGTGAATAAAACCATAATGATAGTTATTTATTATTTCCAGAGTTTCATCCTTTTTTATATTACATATTGCATGTCTTAATTGTGCTTTCACCTGTGTATACATATGAGAAGAGAGGAGGAGTCTGGGTCTTGTCCAGCCTAAATGTAGAAAAAAATTTCATCTGCCTAATTTTCCTCTAAACGCAGGATGTTCTTTGTATATATTTACTATTTTCTGAAGTACAATTTGAATTATCCCAGGAAATAGGGCTTCATCTATTTCCTTTAGAAGACAATTCCTAATAGATCTTAGTGTCAAGGAGATTTCCTGGAGATTCAACATTTTATACTTCATCCAATCACACATAATAAAATACTCTTCTGTCTATCTTCTATCCATCCAGGACCCACAAGGCTATAAACTTCCAGGGTGTCCCCAGGTGTAGTCTTTTGTTTCAGTCTTCAAGTGATTTTCTTAAATAAGCATCAGGAAATGAAGAAAGAATCAACTTTCCTAGGTCTAACATGCTGGTGTGAAGCTAGTCATTTAGTTTTTCTACTATTTTAATGTCTGTATCATAAATTTCAGTGGTAAAATCAGACAGCTCGTGTACTGGGGAAGCTTCCAATTTACTTGAAAAATAGAAGCTATTGTGCATAGATAGAAGACAAAGGTCTTTAATTGAAAGTACTAAAAAACTACAACTAAGAGAAGCAGTTAGTAACACTGTGTGTTAGTAGAGTGCTTCTATTTATGAACTGGCGATTCTGCAGGAAATGCTTCAGTCAGAAGATTCCATAAGCTTTAAATCTTGGTGTAACTATGGACATTACCTGATCTTAATGTTTTTGGAGTAATGGAAGAATGTGCAATTTGCATTACAGACGTAAGGTCCTGTTCCCTAGTTTGTTTGGATGTGAGTTGAGTTGGTGCCACTGTGCTTAAAATTTGTCTCTTACCTGTGCCGACCATCAATGCAGATACTTTACTGGGGCAGGGAGAAAAATATTTGAAATCCTCGAAATCCTGTTTCATGCAGGTAAGACTGAATGTTTTACGAGCTGGATATGAATGTGAACATAGATTTTTCATACGTGTCTCCTAATGCTATACAGGGAAGTATATAGGTATTCTCTTTCTCATCTCGTAACAATTTAGTCACCTCTTTGTACCTTCTTTTATTTCTCTCCCTGAAATAAATGTAGTCATGTTGGCATCCTAGTAAGCTAAACATTATCAGGGCTTATTGGGAAGTTCCATGCTATTTGGCTTGATCTGGCCATCTTCCTGTTGTTGAATGCTCTAGCCCTTTGAAGCAGGCTTAATCCAAAGTGTCTGTTGGGAATAGTCCCTAGCCTATGCTAACTTTTGAACTGTGCCTGTGAATTATATAAGGAAATGCTAATTGGAATCATGGAAATGTCTGCAAAAAACTTTCACAGCTGGGGTCTATCAATTAAATTATATAGATGACCAAGACCCAAGTCCCAAGCTCTATCACTCTTTAATTTACTTATACATACCCATTTGGTCAGATTAAAAGTTCAGCAGGTTCAGCATTCTGCTTCTAATGATAGCCTGAAGTGGTGCCCTGGGGGCAAGCGTAAGGACAAAGTAAGCAAGTAGAGTACTCTGGCAGCCTTCAATTATTTGAGACTGCATCTCAGAAGACGTGTCACCAGTGAATTTAGTAGTGTTCAATGGACTTTTCTCCCACTAGAAAGTATAGTTTTCTCCTGGACTCATGTAAACTTTGAGCATCTGCAATATCCTGTGGTGAGGAATTACACTGTTTGTGTTTAAAGAAATACTTCCTTTTGTTTATTTGAAACCTGCTTCCTCTTAATTTGATTTGGTGTCCCCTGCTTCTTTCAGAAGGTTCCTGTTCTCCTTTTCAGTATCAATTGAGAATCAATAAGCTTCTATTACACATTCCTGAACTGTCTCTTTCAAATTGAAGAATATCAGTTTACTTAGTGTCTCCCGCTATGAAAAATGGTCTGTATTGGATCATCCTTACTAGTTGCTTCTGGATTCTACTGAGTTCTGTTCCAGTGTTTAAAGCTGGAA
Source organism: Polioptila caerulea (assembly GCA_013397295.1). Classification (NCBI taxonomy): domain Eukaryota; kingdom Metazoa; phylum Chordata; class Aves; order Passeriformes; family Certhiidae; genus Polioptila; species Polioptila caerulea. The sequence continues at coordinate 761,412 of VYXF01005594.1, forward strand.
AAGACAAGAACTTCAGTCTGTGTAATATCACAGTGAAATTCTTTGGTTTATTCTCTGTGCCTTCTTGTCTCCCCACAGAGACTTTTCTAGCCTCTCTTTACCTTTGAGTGTGGCCCCAAAATCTCATTCCTGATCCCTTTGCACTGGTCATTAACAGTCACTGCCTTTAGGAAGTTGTTTTGTATTCATAGGTGTTATGGCTACATAGGGGATATAAGGATTTTACCATCTTCATCATCTGATGCATGTCTACAGTGAACTTCTTTTGTCCTTTTGCCATGTCATTTCATCTTATGATGACTGTATTGAGTTTGTCACCGTTCATCCTCATCTGTTTTATCCTTTATAACTTGGTATTTTCACCAGTTTGTTGTGTACTTAAAAAAGGTTTTCTTTGAGGTTTGAGTGTAAACACTTCAAGTCTAGCTAAGAACAAGATTAGCAGAAAACTGATTTTTGCAATACATAAAAGCTGGTGTGGACTCTCAACTTCTTTCTGCCCTTGGATTAGAAATGTAGTATTTGACAGGTGTGGAGGGCTATTGGCATTAGAAAGGTATCTTTATCTTAAGCTCTGAAAATGACCATTTGCACATATTTAATACAATTCTTCAAAAGCATCTTGAGCCTGACAGAGTTCAGAACTCTGATGATCTCTGTGGGTCCTTTCCAACTCAGAATATTCTGTGCTTCTGTAATTTACTTTGGTGCACAAAGCTCTCCAAATTCCAATTGTTCCCACAATGCAGGAAGCTTCTTGCATGGTAGGCCCAGATGTGGACCTCTGGGCAAGAAAGCTCACGTGGTGCTCTGCAGAAACAGCCGTGCCTGTTCTGATGGGCTCTCTGGGGCACCAGAAGCATTGCAGCTTCCTTAGGGGGCGTTCTGTTGAGATATGAGGTTTATTAGTGTGAGCAGAGTGCCACGTCCTTTGGATGTACTGCTTCCAGAAACAGTGCAGTCCGAGCCACTTTGGAGTTTTCCTGTGGAGACATATCCAGAGATGGATGACTGGATGTCATTACAGCTATAATGCCTAGAGAAAGTACTAGCTAATTTGAAAGCAAGGCTGTAAGCCTTTTGACTGGTAGATAATAAATGGTAATTAATTTAAAATTAATGTAACAATTTTTACCTGCAACACATGGTGCACATTTAGCAACTGTGAAGTTTTGCAGAGAATTATTCTTTATAAAAAAGACTGTACTGACAGGTATCTAATGAGAAGAAGCAATAGGATGATCTAATAAACTGTATTACTGGTGCAATATTTGAAAATAACATTTAGCATAAATTGCATACGTGCTTATGGAGCCTTGTAGTTCCTATAGTTTGGCCTCATATTTTGAGACCTCTTTAAAAATTGTTTTCATAAATAAACATGAATATAAGGATATAAATTTGTAGATGAAATCACAGAATCATGGAATGCTTTGATTTGGAAAGAACCTTAAAGTTCATTTAGTTCCAGTTCTCCTGCCATTAACTAAAAATAGAACTCGGTGTGTGCACATGAGCAGGGGAATCTTTCTACAACCCGCAAAGACAGATGCAGATGTTACTACTGAAAAGTCAGCAATATGCATCTTCAAGTGTATTTAAGTTCCAAAGCACCTTTTTTTCCTTCACTTAGCAGTAGTTGATGTTTATCAACATAATACTGTCCACGATAAAAATGGTCTTCCTCCCAATCTCCTCCTTTCCAGTTGCTTCTTCCTATCCCCAGTGTCCCTGTGCACTGCTATTGCAACTGTTAGTGTGAGTCCTAGTAAAATAAACAAGTCAGGGAGCTGTTTAGACCAAAAAAATGCCTCTGTTCACTGGACTCATATTCCAGCACATTAGTTTCTCCAGACTAGTACGTGGCTATTCTTCAACAACCAATGTAATTCAGAAGAATAGGCATATTTAAGTGACTAAAAGGTACTGCAGACCTTTACAGATGACTTTTGGGGTTGGAGAAGAACAGTATGATTCTTTTTGGACAAAGCTACACCGAAAGATGTACTTTGAGAACAAACCTAAGGTGCTGCAATTTCTAATGACTTGAATCCTGAAACCAGACTAGAGCTACTTCAGTGCAGGTTTGGAATAATTCCAATAAAATACAGCTTTAACTTCTAGTACTCTATGCCATTTTCTCTGTAAATCATCTCTTTTGTGCTGCACTCTATGCTCACGTGGACATAAATGAAAAATGCTTTGAGGAAGACCTGGCATAACAAGGCATGGTAGTCAAGGGTATTAAGGCTGTCATAAAGGATCTGCACAAAATTTCAAGAATGTACAGAAGGATGTGCTAATATAGCTAGCCCAGTCAGCAGCTTTATGGTGCTACTTTTTACAGTATGTGCATTCATCATCTTGTGTATTGTTAAATTTTAGTTTAAGAAGCCAAAGGAGCTGGATTGGAAGAGCAGCTAATTTGCAACAGCTGCTGAGAGTTTCCGTGAAAGTAGGTGAAAAGTAGGTGAAGACTGAGTTGTCATAGATGTCTACAGGGAGCATATCACTGATCTTCTTGATATGGTGAGGCCAGTATATATTGTGCACAGTTAAACAAAAAAGGCTTTATTCTGGTACCCTTTTACATACTTATTGAAGGCTAACAGTAAGTTAAACTCCTATTGTTGGTAGCTGCCTAGTAGATATGGTTCAGATTTCCCAGGATGACCTTTCTAAAGATAATTCCTCCCATTCAATAGGCTGCAGAATACTGTCTCCTCCTATTTATTCTAGACCCATTGATTTTTCACCCTTCACTGCACAGTGGTTCAACTAGAAGAGAAATGTAATTGTTTCTATGGATGGTACCCATAGAACCTGTATGAGCTGATTGTGTGGACAGTGGCCAGGAAAGTGGGAGATATAAATTTTGATCCTCTCAAAAGGGGAGAAAACTTCCTGAATTCAATCTCTACTTACTAAGTTTTGTGCAAAAGGCAGAAATTTCCTACTTTTTTAATTATATTTTTAACTGACCTTAGTGAAGTCTTACTGAGCAAGGTGGGTGTATTTTGAACACAGATCAAGTCTCCACCTCAGATAAATATCCATTAGGAGACTGAACATACCACGTCTTTGAACTGCACCAGGGTTTGTGAGAGCTTTATTGAAACACCAGTTTCCTGATATAAGGTATGCATTTCTATGACCTTAAGAAACTACTTATTGTAGTCTAAGAAAATAGAGATAACTGATACTGCTGTCTGTGTGGGCCTGATGAACATGGTTAATAGTCTCAGCTACAGAAAAGGCTATTATTCTGGTTGTCATGTGACAGAAATAAAGCTAGAGGTGCAGCTTTTGGCAGAAAAGATGCAGCAGTCCCTCAGCTTGTGCAAACACTTGACGTGGCTTTAACCATCTGCAGAACATCTTTTAGAGTATAAATAACAATAGCAATACCCTGCCAAAACCATGAAAGCATGTGTGTCTAAAAAATACTATGTTCTGTGAAAGCAATACTATTTGTCAACTGATGTCAAGAACAGATTGGCTTTTGGTTGCCTTAGAAGACAAGCCCTGAAAAGAAACTAGTTTATTCCTCCTACGGAAAAATCTTCATTCAACACTAACACCAACCCGGTATAAACAGAAACCTCCCCACAAAAAGGCAGATAGAATTTAAACAATTGTAGCTGCAAGTCAAATCCATTTCTAGTATTTACTTAAGAAATGGAAAAATAATCTGCTCAGTAAAATGAGACAGTTTTTTCTTTTGAGGTTTTAATCTATTGATAGATACACAAGATACTTAAGCTTAAAATTACTGAGTAGATCAGTGAAGGAAACTTAGAGCCAAATTGAGCTATTAGTTTTGTTCTTGAGCCATGTAAGAACAAAACTCTGTAATAGCTCAGGGATTTGGGCAAGTTGAGACATGTATTATAATTCCTTTGTGTTAGGCAATGTACAAAGACAGAGTGAACCATTTATTTAATCCAAGGGTTATTATAACTAAAATGTAAGAATAAGTACAGAAGAAGGATACCTGCAGAACCATCAGACCTGATTGCTAATTAAAAAATAAATAATACAAAAAATGATGCTACACCTATTGCGCAGATTTTGTTTTCATAACACTAGAGAAAAATTGGATTAAAAGGGAGCAGTTATGGTATGGAAATAAATAGTATGACCTTGTGTAAACCTTGCCATGCCAAGCTGTGCACTGAGTTTTACACTTAGATATCCTGGTATTTAAGTGTGTGTGCATGAGAACCATCAAAGGAGAAGATAAACGATGACCAGAGTTTTAACTATGACAATTCTAATTGGTTGGTGAGAGCAGGATGAGGGAGAATTTGTGAAAATACCCTGAATCAACGTGGAACCTGTGTAGAGGGATGACAAACATTTGTCTATGGCTGGATGTGGATTGTATCTGAGAGACTCCAAGATAATTTCAGTTCTTGCTGACCAACAGAATCAGGTTTGTTTTTTTTTTTTTTTTTACAGTGACAAAAAGAGGAAGCTTTCTCAAGTTAAAAATGTTGAAAGAAATATTTAAAACAATTCAAACATAGATTAGGTATGAGGTACTGGAAAGTTAAGACATGATCTTGGCGAGGAGTCAAGTCTGGATGTAACTGATGACTCACAGTTGTTGATTTTATATTTGCAGATGAGATTAGCCAGAGACACTGTAGAAGTAGAGCAAGACTGGACCATGAGTGTTCCCTGTATGGCCTCTGCATGGAAAGATGCATGTATGAGCTGTCTGACTGAATTCAGGAGTCTTTATAGTTTGGAAAGCTTTTTGGTTTTGGATTATGAGGAAAGGTGTAGCACAATAAATCATATGCAGTATACAAATTTTTAAACTGGAATTATATTCTATGTGTAAAATTTATTATAGAACTCAGCCAGATGGAGAGAGTAAATAATAGAATATCCACTACTATTCAGAATTATTTTTTTTTGAGTTTTAAAAATATATTCTAGGGCTTTCTGGGGAGTTATATTAGACAGATGTTTGCAACCACTAAAGCCTTTGCACAGAAATACCAAGTAGGATTTGAAAATGAAGATCACCATGAAAGAGCTTAGTGACTTCCTTATAAACACATTTTGCTTGATTGATGATACTTTCTGAAGAGAGTATTAATATATTCAAGTGAATCTTAAGAGTACATATTATCTAGGAGACTGGAACTCTGCTTTCAGATAGCTCCTGCTTCAGATTGTACTATTTTATTTTTTTTATTTCTATGAGTAGAACATTCATATTGTGTTAAGAGTTTTTCTTATTCTGGGAAAATATGATCAAACAATTACCATAAAGAGTGGAGTTTTGATTGTTGATTTTGTTAGTATTTTTCTCCTTGACATTAAAAGGTTTAAAAGAAAAGAAAAAGAAATTGAACTGTCATGACCATGAGCCATGGCAGGATAGCATACAAAGCAAAGTTTGCAAAACACAAACTCTAAATTCCAAAAGCCACTGTGAACATCTTAAGCATGATTAGGACATTAATCATTTATGTTGGGACATTTATTGTTGAAAAACAAACTAAATGTGAGAATGTGATTAGTTTTGCATACATTGTAGCAAGCAAGAGTTAGCCAAAATCTCAGTATTTTTTCTTCTTGTTCTGGCTAATAACTATTACCCAGAAGGATGAGATTGTGTTTTCATGTTTCTTTTACCTTAAAAAGTCTCTTAGGTGAAAAACTGTTCTGTGTATCTTATCTTTTCTAAGAGAACAACACATCTTAATCCCTTTTAGAATTCATTTCATAATAATCTTTAATGGCTCTGGTCAGCACTAGGCAATGTTAGACAATCTCTTACATTTCCACAGGTTAGGGTTACACTGAAGATAAGAACCAAGATGAGATTCTGGAAGGAACACATGAAGACATCATAGGACTCTTCACTGGTGTTTTCAATAAGGCATTGCTGGTAACCTTGCATGGTGGTGGCATTTCTAGATGTGAAATGATAGAATTAGACATTATTTAAGGTTTAGTTCTCAATCATAGTTCTGTAGGCTATAAAAGTTTTCAATAAGATTGTAACTGAGGACACTTTATTGCCTGTCAGAGTGCCATGGAATTAACAGACTGTTTAAGAAATCAGTATTTGTGGATGTTGCAATGGGAGAGTTGAACTTTCATAAAGAATATATAAGAAAGGAAAGCATGCTGAAGCTACTTGAATGAATGTGGATATGTCTTTCAATCCAAAGAGACTGCTAGCTCTTCAGAATATGTTTATCAGTGTACTCCTGTTTTGTCTGTATTATTTGGTTTAATTTTTATTTTGCTCTTCTGTATCTCTGAACTCATACTTTTCAATCACTGTTTTTGGCAGTAATGGCACATGGACAGAGCAAACATCTCAGTCATATTGTTATTTCATATATTGTTGGCATTTGTATTAATGTTTGTCTGTCTTTCAACACCTTCATGAAAGAGACTGTTAAATGAGAGAGCTTTGACTCCTTAAGGCGTGCACCTGCAAACACTGTAATCTCTACTCAGAAAGGACACCATCCTAAGAAAAGCTAAAACTATTTTGACATGTGTCTTCGACACATTTTTCAAGTGAGAGCAATCATAGCAGAACCCGGGAGCAGTTGGGAGGAAATGTTATCCTGAAATAGTGTTCAGGGTTTTATCTGCCTCACCCACAGGAAGACACACATACAATGGAGTATCGTCAAGTCTGCTTAGAGCATTCTCAAGCAAAATCTACAGTTAAGGCAAATTCATTCTAATCTTAGATCAAATTCCACCCTCCACACCCCATCTGGCTACAAATGAAATCTATTATTTGTATTATCAGTATGGAAACCTTGATGTCCCATTTACAGCACTTTTTTCCCACATTTGATCCATCAGCATGTCCTATGTTCGTTCTGCCCTCCTAACTATTTTTCACACTTTTTGTCCTTGTAACAAAGAGCAGGAAAATGTAATGCGCTGAACTGGCTGGTTTTTTTCACTTCTCTCATCAGTGGCAAATAATCCAGAATAACTGGGGGTTTTCCAGCTTGCATTTGACAAATGGAGAATGGAGTTTAACCTTTTAAAAATGTTTTTGTGCTACAGATTTCTATGCACTATGTTGATCCATGGCGATACCCAGACCCTTTTCTGCAGTAGTGGTACAGCAGTTATTCTTCTTATTTGTGCATTGGATTTCTCCATTTGGAGAACACTACACTAAAACTTCTCTTGGACTTGGCATTTGAGTTGGGCTTTTTTGGGTTGGTTTTTTCTTTGGTTGCTGATCTAATTGATCTGAATAATTTTGCATTTTAAGATTTTTCTACAAAGAATAAAAATGGATGACTGCCTTATTCCTGCTGACAGAATGAGGCAGTTCATTGGTGCAGCTTTGGAGCCTTTGGCTGGCCTAAATTCACATTGTTCTGTGCCTTAGGTTTTGCCTTTAGCTGAGGAGGTAATTTGCCTTTACATGGCCTCTCTGGTTAGAAATGCTTAGAGCTTGCTTAGGACTGTGACGTGTGACACCAAGCAGTATTTAGACGTTGTGAATATATTCAGTATTGCTCAGTCTATGTAAAAAAAGCAGGAAGGAAAGATCTTTCTGCTGACATAATCTCTAGTGTGTTCAGGCACAACACCTGTTTAGGATTCTTTCACAAGACAGCAATGGCACAGTTTGGAATCTGCAGGTTTTTGGTAATTGTTTCTTGATAAGTGTATCTACTGAGCTGTCTGATCTCCATAAAGATTTGTGATCACCTGATTTATTGCTTTGTCTGAGTATCCCAAATATATGGGCTTGGGAAGACACAGGCTTCGAGGTGACATCCTTCCTGATCATCACTGTTGCCTTTTTTTTTTAATAGAAATAGAAGTATATTTCTGCAATGTATTATGCTGTCTCTTTCTGACCCTCCTTAGGAAATATTCTTATGTGCTACAGAGTTACAGCCTGTTTGGAAATGAGCTTCATGCATCACTCTTATGCCTCCTTGCATAGTACCTCCCAGTCTGAACTGAGTCAAAATCATTAGTTTGCCTTGCTTTCCACTCTTTTTACATGGTACAGTCTCTCAGCAGTCCTGAGGTGCTTCACCCTGTGTATTACCATTCTCCTAAAGCATACTATCCCATATTCTGTGGAAGATTTACAACTCAGGCAGTAAGAATATTATTGGGATGGAGCTCTTGGTAACCCCAGATCTATCAGAAAATCAGAAATAAACAAAAGTTGGTTTTTTTTAACTGAAGATATAGATTTTTTAAATTCATAAATTATGCAAGAAAAATCAATAAGCATTATTACGAGTTGAGATCTTTAAAAGAAGCTGTAGAGAAGTGGTCACAAGAAACTAAAATGCATGTAGAGCATTCTGCTGAGACAGCTGTAGTATAACAGAAAAAAGTATTGAAAAAATAACAAGTCATAACTGTCTTAAAGTTATGCAAAAAAATCATGGTGTTTCAGAGGTTAAAAATTATAAAGTGTCTGCACTGAATTAGTGGTATTATATAGTTTGTGTACTTTGGAGAGTAATTCAGCAAGTGTTTTCAGTGGCACTTTAAAATTGTTCCAAAAACTGGTACCAGGAACTCCTGATTTGTATCATTAACAGGGCAGTGTTGCATAAAATTTTATCTTTTTCATTCTGCTTTTAGATATTAATGTATTGTATTTCCAAATGTATTATTTTGCCATTCTAATGTGGGGGAAATAGAGTGCAAGGAAAATGAGACAATCTTAAAGTGGACAAGTGAGTTGGAGGCTGGTACTCTCATCTTGCAGAGGCTGTGGTTGTACCCCTGGCCCTAATTAAAGAATGCTGTCACTGAATTCAGTGCATCCACTGTTACATACAGCAGACTGAATCCCTCCCAGCAGTTATTCTAGAGCAACCCCACCAGCTTGTTCCATCAGGGTACTGGAATGCAGAATTCACCTGAATAAATACAAATAATTCAGTGCTACATCAGGTTAGTTTTAGTTAACTAATAAAAAAGGCTTGACACTTTCAGACTTTAGTCATCCTGTTTTTCCAAACAATAATTTTTAATTGTCTCATCTGAATGCAGTATAAGCAGGCAGGAGCACTTCATATAAAATGACATTAACACATTTTTCTCTCTTTTTGTTAATCTGTAAGGTACATTGCCACAAAGCCACAATATTGATTATTAACAGCCTCCTCTACACTGCAGAATGGCTTCTGCAAATTGGCTAGATTTGAAGCTGTTAATTATGCAGTATAGTGTGCTTCATAAAGACAGAAATGAGCATGACTTGGCTCCATTCTTGTGAGAATAAATTGTAAAAATTGGACCTCAGTTTGGTTTGAATTCTGGCTTCACAGAGAACACGGACAGGCTTGGCAAGTACAAATCATGTACTCCATTAAAAAATCAGAATATGTTCATAGTAAAGTCGCATGCCTGGCAGAAAGCCAGGGGCTCTGCAGAGGTCCAAGGCTCATTAACGGGGTGCTTTTTATCATTTTGTCAAAGAAACTGAGAAACATCTTAAATCCAAATATCATGTAAATCACAAGGAGTGAGGGGGGGGTTCCTTCTTCCCTGCATCCACCAGCCACACTTGTATGTGTCTAGAGCTGCCTGGCTGTGTTTTGAAGTTACCGTCTGCATGCTGGAGAGGAAAAGGCACGATCACCAACACGTACTGCTCATCTCCCAGGGAGGCAAATGATAAGTGAGGGTGAGGGGACAGGCATCTTTTAGTTAGGCACTCTGTTTAGCTTCTTATGGCAATGTAGATGTTGCATAACAAATTATGACAAGACAATTTTACCTTAGGTTTCCGCCTATATACATCAAGGCGTTTACAGGATGCTTCTACTTCTGAAGCAAATCCGGACATATTTGCATCATTTTTTCTTAAAGTGTGAAAGCAGTTACACAAGACTTTAAAAAACAGCACCATAAATTGGAATGATTTGTAAATCTTCTAGAAATATGTTCAGATAAGGAGATATTATGTCAAATATATGAATGTACCTTTATAACTGTTACCAGATTGTAGCAGTGTAACTGATACTAGTTATAATAGCCTGGAAGCAGTATTAAATGTTCAGTATGTCACAGTGATGAAAAGTAAAATGTCATTCTTGCAGTTCTAAAAGTTTAAGTGAGCTATTTAAAAAGAACGGTACGCCTGGGATTTCAACTGGATTTTTTTTTAAACTGACAGTGAAAGAAAATTAGTGTTTTAATCCATAGAACAAAAAGGACTCTATAGTTTAAACATACTAAATAATAAGTGTTAAATTCCTATAACTGTTTTGCGTCATTTGAACTTCGTAGTAAATACAAATTTACACAGATTTATCTGGTGTGGGGGTTTTCTTGACCAGTAAGAAAAGGAATACATGAGGGAAATACCTTAACTGTATGATTCAAGCGTTATTATGTAGCGTTAAGTTTCTTATCAACAGGATGTATTAAAATGGAAAAAAATGAACTGACAAAACCATCTTGGGAATGGGATTATTAAATCCACAGTTTGCTGCTGCTAATTTGTTAGTAGGCTTCAGTTGTTTGACAAAGCTCATACAAACTCATTTTGCAAAACTGATTATTAGATGAAATGCCCTCTGTCATTGCCAGGGGAGAAATAGCTCTGAATCAGGGCCGTGTCACGAATGGAGTTAGCTGAATAATCTCAGCTCAATACCATCTACCTAACAGAATTACGAAGATGATGCTGACATAATGAATAGGTTCTGCTCAGACAAATGTAGTCCCCTGGAGATAATGGAAATTCAGTGAAGAGTTCTTTGTTTACTTTGGTTTATATGAAGAACTTGGACTCAAATTAAGTCAATCCTCACACTTCTATCAGAATTGTGTTACTTTAGGATTACTTATTTTGATTTGACAAACTTCATTTGAGGGACAGGGATGCTATCATAGAGCTCTTTAGGCTTGTTGCTTCTGGAAGGTATTATCTCTTAAATTATGCTTCTTTAGCAGATGTATTTTATTCACATTGATGAAATGTGTCTTAACTAGTATAGCATGGCTGTTAGAGTTAATATGGAACTGAATTCTTTCATGTATTCTACAAAGGTCATTGGGTTTTGTAGTCAGTGTTTCATGAGCAAACTAGCAGAGTGCTAGACAATTTTCAGGGACATTTATTTGGAAAGAATTTCTGTTGGAATGTAAGAAATAGTTATGTTTGTGCATCCAGCAATGTACATGTAGAACAGACCAGAATGGTAAAATACTTTTCCTGTTAAAAAACATCATGGGTTAGTATTTTCCATGAGTATATCTAATAAAATAAATATTAATTCTTTAGGGTGAAAAAGGAGATAAAGGAGAACGAGGACCAGAAGGCCTTCCTGGAACAGAGGTAAGTGGAACAATAATGAAATAGTCAAGTTACAAGTTTCTGGGTGGGTGGTTAAGAAATGTAATTCAGACATCATGTAAGAAGAGTGATGGATTTAGAAACTGTATATGCCTGGAGATTTAACATCCACAAGACAATAAGGGAAGAAGAAATGCATTCATGTGACATAGAAATTCTTAGTAAGAAATTCATGTAAGGAGGGCTGTGGATAAGGATCTGGTGGGTTCTATGATGTTTCTGCTCATGACTCATGAGAAACTGAAACAAGCATATTAGACATAATATAGATGAGAATCATTCCATGTTAGATAATCTACTGGAAAAGAAGGTATTTTTGGAGGCAGGGTAGAACTATGATTTGGGAGCTTTGGTTTCTGAAAGAGAAAATACACAAGCTATTTGCAATTCCTTTGTGTGTCACTCACTTTGCCATGTATGTCTTGGGATAGAATCAAAATTTATTTTTTTTTTCACTAGTTAGCCTACTTAGTTAATTGGACTGGACCATATTTAAGGTAGCATAAATCTGTATCTAAAACTACTAACTAATCCTGATGACTGAGTTCACGTTTAAGTTTGAACCTGAGCCTATGTTATAGGCATGACTGTAAAGTAAACCATACTTTTACCTACTTTAAATTTTTTTATTTATTTTCTTATATGTGAAACCAAGATGAGACAGCAAAAAATCAAGTGGCTTTTTCAGTGAAATACTAAAATAGACAACCAGCATGATTTCAGAAAGCAAGATTTAAAAAACCATAATAATAAAGTCAAGCAAGCTTTTTGCTTTATACTGTCTTCCCGTCCTTCCTCTTGGCCTTGACGGGGGCTACCCTGGCTTCAGGTTTTAATGCTGCATACTCTTGGCTCTCCTGTTGCAAAGCATTGCTGTTGAAGGCAGAGAGCATCACCCAGATGGGGAATGATTTGCATTAGGACTAGAATCCAGATAAAGGACTTGGAAAAAACATTCAGCAATACTTTTTAAGCACCTTTTCCAAAAGAATAAAAGGGTCAGCATTTGACACAAAAATACTCTGGCAGCCTAGCTGGGGCACTGAAAATATAGCAACACAGGTTACAAAATTATCACACTTTTTACATCACTTGGTTTTCTATGCACACTGTAACCATAAAATAATTTTCCCTGTTTGGGGTAACTATAATTTAATGCTGGGTAAATCAGGCTATTTTTGAGTAATAGTGGATGTCCTTCATGTGAGAACATAAACTATGTACTAAGCTGAAACTACATTTAGGTATTTGAAGAGGTATTCTCTTGTAGCCTGTCTGTCTGTAAAGGTGAACTGTATACTTCTCTCATGCATACATATATGCTGACAGCATGGAAAGAAACACAGATGTGTTTCTTTCCATAGCTCTGGTGACATTTGTGTGTTGGTCTTACATGATCTTCTTTACTACATGAGATCTTGTTCCAACAACCTTTTAGGAAGAGTAAGGTATACCAAGTATCTCATTAACTCTAGGACATATTTAACATAGTGGCACCATGAAAGTGAAAAATACTGAACATTTATATTACTAAAAAAACATTGAACTGTTTCAATGTGCAAATAAATGGTAGATTATTATTATTATTATTATGGGAACTTCCATTAAAAAATTAAAACAGAAGTAAAACTGCACATGACAGTATAACATTGTATTGTTTGAATCCCCACATAATTCTGTTTTAACAACACTTAGATAAAATGCATTGAACTCAATTATCACTCTGCATGGAGATATCAGTCCTTAAATTTACAGGACTGTGTATCATTGACTCTTGGTTTCTATCAGTGTCTTTCTAATTTGTTCTGCAAGCAGAAATGTAACATCTGATATTTCTGCAACAATCAAGTAATCTACTTACACTGGTGTAATCTGCAGTGCTGTATAAAAACAGCCTGAGAACACTTACAGCTAGTGGCATTGCCTTCTGGCAGGTGTTGTCTCTGCCTGGGGGAGTGAGGGTTTCCATCCTCACAAGAACTTGAAGATGATGACTGAACATTTTATCTTGAACAAATGGTAGAAACATATTTGAATGTATTTTAATCAAAATCAGAAAAGTGTCACAGAAAACTTTTGCTTGCTGTTGCTAACTTGTGTTTTCTTAGCTGTACAGAAAGTTCTTGCTAGAAAGTTCTTGCTAGAAAGAAGTAGCATGACAGAGGGAAAGCCAGACCTGGTTTTGAGACTAGACTGTAGTGATGATATACCTAGAAAGTTTTAATTTCCTCTTCTCTCACTTGTTGTGCTAAGTGGCTCAGTTAATCTCATTGAGAACCAGGTTTTGAGGCAGGAACTGTGAATATATCTAACTGTTCTGCACAGCTCCCAGTTTATCTCTCCAGTAATCTGAGCCAAGATCTACAATGCTGTGTCCCAGCCTGGGACATTATTCAAAATCCATCTGACAACATGAATAATTGCTATAAATACTACTAATGTGGTTGCCATTGTTTTTAGTTTCTTAATGAGCAGTTAAAAATAACTTAATATATTACTAATATAGTCCTCCTGTAGTACACATCCATGTCTCTAAGAAGGTATTTGCTTTTATGGGATGAACAACCAGTTGGCTTGAATAGTATCTCTTTCATCCCTTGAGATTCTTTTAGCTACTTGGCGTTAAACTCAGGTGCCACATTGCTGCCACTAAAATTCTGTCGTTTTTTTAATGTTGTTTCCTTTCACCATTCTTTTGGATATTTTTTTTTAGTATTGGGAGTGAGACCTGTCTGCTTTTGTAACTAAGGAGTTATTAATTGTCTCTTCTAGTTGACAAGGTGGTTATCGGTGAAAGATGATGATATTGGACTCGATGGTATTGGAAGTCTTTTCCAAGATAATGATTCTGTGATTCTGCAATAATGCTGTCATTTGTATCACTTAAACAAATGGAAATTAATAGACACACTATCTGAAAAAAACTTGAAAAAAACACTCATAGCCTCTGTGGAATAAGGACAAATTTGCAGTATAAACATCCATGAATATATCTGTGGAATATGTTCTCTGTTTTATCCATATGTCTGCCTGTTGATCTGAAGTGAAAAGAAAATCTTTATCACTGCAGCTTTTAGACTCTTTTTCAGTCATGTTGTTTTCTTGATCACTGGTGCAGGTAGGAATGAATGCCATGGGATACTGCCAATTACTATTTTCTGACATAAATTAAATCCTTCAGCAAAAGTAAGTTAAAACAGCAAGTTTTATCATATCTGTCAGCATGTGTCACGCATAGCTGGTAGAGAATAGAGTCTTTCTTGTAAGTGGGAAAAAAAAAGTAAACCAAATCTGAAATTAAAATCATGTATATATATATTAAACCAAGTGTTTAGTTACTTTTATTTCTCTTGCTGGAGGAGATTTTACCATAAGTGACTTTTCTAAAGCTTTCCTACATGAAATTTTATTCTTTACATACCTGATGTCAGAGCGTGGACCTCTTAAGTTCAGTAAGTGATAAAAGAATCCCAGGTTTTCAGTGGAAAGATGAAAAACATATTAGACCTTTTTATTTTGATGCTTGGGGGAAAAGGTAATCAGAAGTGTGATAATTTTTAAAGGCATCCTGCATCTTGATATAATAGCAGTAGTTGTTTACCTTCACACCCTCAGGGCCTGTCTATCTGATCTTGAAGTCTCTTAGCATTACAAGGAAATACCTGAATAGGAAGGGAATAATCCTAATGTTGAAAAGGGGAAGTTGGTGATCATATTTGTTTATATCTAGAGATTGAGAATTCTGTTAGGAACAAAAGTATTAGGAGATAGTAGATTTTATTTAGGGTCCAGTAAATTCTAGTAGTGTACCAATTTGAATTTTTAGAATTCCATTAATAAGAAAAGATCAGTGGCAGTATTTAAAAGTAACCTAGACATAAACTGAAAAAAGTATATTATTTGGAGCTATGAAAACACTTTACTAAATTAGAATAGTTATCCCAGCATATACATTGCTGTAATAGTTGGCATTGTGTAGCTGACTTTGAAGCTGTTGTTAACTTAGATTTAAGCCTATGCTGTGAAGAAAATGTATTGGTTAGAGTGTTTCCAAGCTCTGTTACTTAGCAGAGATAACTGATCTGAGCTTTAATAATGTGGTTGCACATTGTTGGTTAGAGTGTTGGATTGTGTACTTTATTTCCAGCACATTAGATAATATGTATTGCTCTAGGACATTTCAACCTGATTTGACATTGAACCAGATTACTCTAATAAAGGCCATGGAATTGCAAATAGAGTTGAAAACTTGTCCTCCTGAAAATAATTTTGCTTTCTGACAGCATTTTCCATTGCCATATGTGTGCAGCACAGTTTATTCTGTAAAAATAGGTGCAATTCCAGTAGGCCACTTTTGGCTCCTGCAAGGAGTCTTTTGGTTGGGGTCTAGATGATCTCTGCAATTTTTCATTGAAAAGTGAAGCACAGCATTGGCTGGTGGTATGTTTTACCTGCTTTATCTGTTTTTCATTCATTCCATCAGAAGAAATGCCATTGCCATCCCTTCCAAACAAAAACACTTCCCCTAATTTAATTTTTCCTTCGCTGACCCCAATTCAAACCCTTACTGATATTTGTGATATACTTGTTCCAGTAATTTCTCTGTTGGTTGGAAATTGTATTAGAGTTATCAGTCTTGTTTTATATATGTATATAGAACAATTATTCATTTATGCTATTTCCAATACTGTTATCTTGTTAGCTTTGAATTGGCCTTGTACATACATATTCTAGTGCTTACTTTACATTTTGGGTTCCATAGAGGAGCCTTAGTGTGAGTTTATCATGACCTGTAAAGAGAATAAGCTGTAGTCCTTTTATAGAAGAAAATGCATCAGCTGAAGACTGTTCATGAACTCATACATGTCTATTATTATATTGGTCCCAAAAAGTTAGAAAATTAGACTGGGATAGAATTCAATACCCAATTAATTTACTCTTTGTTATGAGAGCTGCTGGAATTTTTAATCTCTTCTTGAATTTCTGGCAAATCTGGTAACAGACTCCTTGTATCAATAGAAATTTGTTTGTTTTCAAAGCTGACCTTGTTCTCCTAAAATATCACAGAAAATGAGCTTTTCTAACTTAAGGCTTGGTCTAAAATCATCCAAATTATGTCTGTTTAGATAACCACATTCATTTTACTGAAACATCCTGTTCTGGTCTCTGCCAGAGACAGGATACCCTACTGTACTGTGCTAAAAGGGGCTACAGATTTGACTTGGCACAGGAATTCTTACTTCTTATGGCATTTCAGAGACAGTGAGCCAGCAGTTAAACCTCTCAGCGGCTTCAAAAGGGTGACTGTAGAGAAGAACAGGCATGGTGCATTCCCAGATGTGTTTTTTGCAAGCATTCACTATATCTGGAACTTATTAAGTTTATAATATTTTTAAATGGATATATAATGTGTAGGCAAAATGTGTAGAGTCTATAACATTGGGTCCTTAAAAATCCTCCTTCAAACACTGTAAGGTTTCTTGTAAAATATGTAGTTTCCCCTTGTCCTTTTTATTTGAAGTCAATTGCTGTGGTCACCATCTCTGCAGTAGCTGTCAGACTGCACACCTCACTGAGGTGCTCTTGCAGAAACACTACTAAAAGCTTTAAACATAGCAATTAGGAAAAAACAAGATTCATAGTTTGAAAGTGCATGGCTCAGGCTCAGCATCTTTCATCTGCAGTTGCATTTTCTATTCAGTAGAGACACACAGATATATGTCACCATCTGTGAGTTGCAGATTTTTTTTTTAGCTTTATCTTTTGTCTTCTGTAAACATACAGCCTAAGAGCTTATTCCTGAACTCATAACTATTCTTCCACGGCTGATTTGCTAGTATTGATTTTGAACCAAATCCATACAGTTTGCATACCTGAAAAATCCCTAAAATGGCTTTAAGAATATGGATTGGTTGTGTTTTATGCTGTCTTTCAGAAGGAGGTTGAAAGTAAAATGTAGCAAACAGAGACAATATTAAAGCTATGTCATAAATATGCAGATTGTAAAAAGAAAGCAATTTTTTGGCTTGGTTTTTGAATCCATCTGCCTATTACATTTTTTAAGTTCAAACAGCGAAACTACTTCTGATTTAACTATTACATATTTGGCAAGCTTAATAAAGAACAAATCAAAGCTAAATCAGGGGTATTTACAACAACCACAAATTTAATCCAAAGTGGGTACTTAAATGCTCATATAGTTCTAAATGATGTTCCTTCCAGATGGTGAATTAATGTAATTTTAGCAGGAAGTGAAGTTGCACAAATACACAGTATTTAGAACACTCACTGATTTCATGTTTCTGTACTCACCAAGGCACAGATGTTAGTTACCATTTTCATGCCAGTTGTCTCTATCTTCCTAATAATTGCAAACTGAGGAAGAGAGTTTGCAAGGACAAAAAGGGAGCTAGGAAGAACTTTAGTTTGTAAACCCTAATTCAGATGTAAATTAGTCTTTTCTATCCTTGACCTATTTAACCTCCAGAATAATAACGGTGGTGGCCTAATTGAAGAGCATCTCATTATGACTGGGTCTTGTATTGCCTACATTGTTGCCATTTCATTTCTAAGAAAAATCTTTGAACTTGTAGAGGTGTCTCTGACTTTCAATATACACAGTCTCTCATGCCACTAAAGCAGCGTTCAGAGGGAAGGCACAACACAAATCTCTCGGCTTAAATAAAAATAGATTCCTGGTAGGTTGGTCCAGCATGAGAATTAAGTTCATTCATTGCTGTAAAATGGCTTGAATTTGCTGGGCATATTTTGAAACCTCTCTTTTTCCGTTTGTTTTGCAGCAAGGAGAAGATAAAAGATTGTGTGCTGGGTATTTAAGATATTTTATGGGTGTTTTTTGGGTGCTTCTGGTGAGAACTTCGTAATGGAAGGGTTGTATAAGAGATATTGTAGAGGGTAGATTCAGACTAGGTGCAAGTAGGAAATACTTTACTGTGAAAATGCTGAACACTGGAAAAGGTTTCTCAGAGAGGCTGTAGGTGCACCCATCCCTGGAAACATTAATGAATGGGTTGGACAGGACTCTGAGCAACCTGATCCAGTTGGCAATGTCCCTGTTTGCTGCAGGGGAGGTTGAATCAGGTGATCTTGAGAAGTCCCTTCCAACCCAAACAACTCTGATCCTACAAGTGTGAAATGGCTGTGTATGTGTAAGGCTAGGCAGTACTATTTGCTTGCCCTGTTGAAGGCAGAACTAAAGACGGAGCTATGAAGGAAACTGATTATTTCTCTAATTGCCTTTGTGAACACTGGTGAAAATGAGAAGATGTGCAGCAGCTCTGAGCTGTACCTTCCTGAAGCTCACCAGTTCAACACTGCTACTGGAAACATAGAATCCGTAGTTCTCTGTCCACCTCTGCCTCCTTGGTAGCTTTAGCAGCATTCAAGTGAATGTGCAAGCACTCTCTCTAATATTCTATTTTATCTTTGTTGGCCCTGCACCCTGCAAGACAGCAAAGGACAGTTGCAATTCTACTCGCTATTTACCATAATGGGGCACAATAAAGTATATTGGCTTTGTATGTTTAATTATGTGTTGAAGACACACGCGGTCCTTGATAGATGTTTGTCTGTTCACAAAACAATGAAAATAAAGAATTCAAGATAGTACAAATAACATGATAGAATTTTAAGGCCTATTTGTTTAGTGTATACTAATTCGCAGTGCTACAGGTTTTTGTCACAGCATTTTTCACAAATGACAACAAATATGCATTTCTCTTTTTGCCCAGGGACTAAAAGGTGACCCTGGTAATCCTGGCGTGGCTGGTCTGAAAGGAGAAAAGGTACCTTTTTAAATCAATTACTTATATGTATATGTGAGTGTGCATGATATTCCTTAGTTTTGAGCACCTTGCCATAACCATGTGTGGTAAACACCCACTGCTGCCATTTGTGCAACATAGGGGTTAAAGAACAAGAGTACAGGCTAACTGTAAATGCAAAAGACAAGTGCCCTTTATCACTATGAATTTTAAAAGGAGTTCTGAGCAGGAGCCTAAATTTGGTGTTCTGAATTGCTCTCTGGGTGCACTAATTTGCTCTCATGAACTAAACCTGAAGGTCTCAGGTGTGATTTGTACCTCAGTGACCTAATTCTGTGAATATTTACACAGTCAGATGTTCTAATATATGTGAGCTGTCACACTGGCTTCAGTGGCCACCTTGTGCATGCAAGCTGCAGCTTGTAACTTGACAGATGGAAATGCACTTTGAAGGATTGCTTGTTTTAAGCTTGTTTAAGTGATTCATTTATGCAGAGGCCTGGCTTATTCTTTCCCTTTAACTTGTGGTGAACTGTGCATATCTATGCCATTACTGGAGAAGAATATCATGTTACTTGCATATTTTCATAATCAAAGTATTTGATGATTGTACTGAAATCACTTCTGCAGTGATGCATATTCTCTAAAAGGTCTAGAGGTTAAAGATGTATAACTAAAGAAATTGTTGATTTACTTCCTCTCCTGTTTTAACTAGGGAGATGCAGGACCTCCAGGACCAGCTGCCTTGAGTGTGAGTACATGTAAAGAAAAATAGACAAAAGAAAATCCCTAAAAAATGCTGCATGTTTTTCACTTACTTGCAATGTGAATACTCCCACTAATAAACAAAAAAGTCAAGTTCCTTTCTTCAGAGTGCCTCTACATTTTCTATATGACTTGTGAAGAGAATTCTGTAAATATAAAAAAAAATAAGCAGGTTTAAAACATCTTGTTTCCTCCCAAATGCTAACAGAGATATTATCTTGTTTATTCTGTGTGTAAACGGTATAGGCTTGTTCAAGTGAAAGAACTCCCTTGTTATTTTTAAGGAAAATAATTTTTCAGTAAAAGCTTGCAAAAGTAATCAATGTTTTTAGGGTGTTGTAATCTGGCTAAATACTGCAGTATGGACAGTGGAAAACATTCTTAATTTCCTTGCAATGATCCAGGCTCCAAGCATGTACAAAGCCTGAAGAAATTGTCCCCAAAACTCTCCAGGGCTTCATAAAAGTAATAAATCCTGTCTGAATTTTAGTGGTTTTGCACATGAGCTGAGATGAACAGCCTATTTGGGCAAAAACAATTCAAAA
>VYXF01005594.1:781930-846929 GCA_013397295.1 Polioptila caerulea
CAAATTCCCAGGCTGTAGTTTCATGAATAGGTCTTCTTCCAGACTGTGTTATGAGCCACATCTATACTATTCATATTATCCATGTAATCCTAAATAAACTTCAAAAAAACTGTCACTCATTGAGTAAATGATTATACAATGTCTTTTCCCTCACTTAATTTCCAATGCTATAGCAGCAAGTACCTCCATTAGATGTTACAAACATTGAAGGATATAACAGAGACCCATAAGAGAAAGATAATTTCTCCTCTTAAGGTGTCAAAATTAAGTTGCCATGTTTAAGACTACTTATTTTTTTTTATTATTATGAATTATAATATCCTGTATCTTGGTTTCCTGGGAAAAGGTTGTGTTTTGTCCCAAGATCAGTGACTCTTTGCTGCAGTTCATGACTTGCTGGAGATAAATAGGTCCATTTATGTATTTTTGTTCTTGAATATACAAACTATGTGTTGGTAGAGTTAATATATTATTAAAATATTAATAGTAACCTGCAAATTTACTGTAGTAGGTGCACTGGAGTGTATCTTAGTTTAGATAGATTCTTATAGGCCTTGAAGGGATCATTGAAATAGGAATCAGAAATATCTGAAGATAAGACAGGAAAAAAACCTGAGGATTTTTATTTTGCATGTGCTCTAAGACCATAAAACAGTGTTTCTGACAATTTTTTATGAAAATGATTGAAAAAATAGTACATCTGCTATGACAGAAGTACCTGGGTATGTTAATTCTCTTTTTTTAATGTGTTCATTGTCTTAACTTGCAGTTGTGGACACTTAACTTTCCTAAGAATCATGCTCAGAGGTCAGTAGTATGATATTAAGAATCAGAGAATATCCTGAGTTAGAGGTGACTCACAAAGATAATTAAGTCCAACTCCCTACCCTGCACAGCACCATCCCCAAGAGTCACACCATGTGCCTGGGAGCATTGTCCAAACACTTCTTGAACTCTGTCAGGCTTAGGGCTGTGACCACTGCCCTGGGGAGCTGTTCCAGTGCTCAGCCAGCCTCTGGGTGAAGAACCTTTCCTGGTACCCAAATTAAACTGACAACTTCAGCCCATTTCCTTGGGACCTGTCACTGTCACCACAGAGCAGAGATCAGTTCCTGCCCCTCCTCTTCCCCTCACAGGAAGGTGTAACTGCAGTGATGTTTCCCCTCAGTCTCCTCCAGGCTGAACAGACCCAGGGCCCTCAGTTGCTCTTCCCTGCAAGGCCCTTCTTCCTCCTTGTAGCCTGCATTTACACACTCTCTAGGAACTTAATATCTTTCTTCTGTTGTGGTGCCCAAGACTGCACACAACATTCAAGTTGAGGCTGCCCCAGCTCAGAGCAGAGCAGGATAATCCCTTCCCTCGCCCAGCTGGGGATGCTGTGATTGATGCCCCTCAGGACACTTTTCTCCCTCCTGGCTATCAGGTCACACAGCTTTCAGATTGACTGAACTTACTCCTTCTCTACCTGAAGTGATCCAATTTCATAAAATAGATGTCAAAGAAATGCATTTCTTTGATTGCAGAATGCTGTGTGTTTGAGTTCATTGATCCCAGCACAACAAGGTGTCTCTGTGTTGGTACATTTATTGATGGTTGTCTTTACACTTTTTAAAAGAAAATATTTAAATTTTAGGAAAGCAGACACAGTTTTCAGAGGGATGTTAGCCACTGATGTAGACAAGAGTGAGTGTGAATGGCTTTAGCAGTTTGAAGACAGATTACAGCAGAGTGGGAATACAGCGCCCAGCAGGAAGACTTTCTCTCTCTGCCACTGTAAATAGTTGGAGGTTTCTCTTGGCAAGAGCTAAAAGAAGATGAATTATATGAGTGAGGGTAGCTAGGGGGAAATTTAGTTTTCAGAGTGGTTTTATTTGTGTGACTTCTGTGTGGTTGTGACTCTTACAATGTATAATCATAAAAGAAAGATGTCATATCTTGCTGTGAATAAATAGTAGGTCAGATAGTATCACAGTTCATGTGTCACTTAATGAGAACTTACTACGTCAGAACAATTCATGCTGTTATAGCCAAAATATGAGGTAAGTGCTTCAGTTATGAGTCCTGCTAAAGTTTTAAAATGTTCCATTCATTTGGGATGTAGGCATAATGTCATAAATTTATCCTCTGCTTCTAGTAGTTTTTATTTTTTCCTAATGTGAACATTATTTATTTTTATCTAAAAGATAAAAGAATTATTATGCTGGGGGGCAGGGTGGGAAGAGGAGTGAAAATGATCACGCACTGTTAGAACTAAGTCCTAAGTATGAGTTTTGGGCAAGGAGGAAGGGGATATTAAAAGGGACCAGGCTTTGCTCAAACTGAACAACTGGGCCTGGGTCATCGACCTTCTGCCCCAGTGCACTTGCATACAGGGGCATGATGGCATCATGCAGATCTCTACTGCAGCTTTTCCATTCCTGTGTGTTTCCATAGAAATCACCATCAGTGGTGTAAGCTGAAGGAGGTCTGTCATATATTCTTATTTCAGTATAAACTAGACCATCAGTAGTGTTGTTCAGGGTCAGAACATTCTCCCTGTACACAGAGCTGTACCATGTTTCTATCCTTAGGACAGGGAGTGTGAAGTTAGAAAAAGACTGAGACTGCTTCACTGCAGCAGCTGGTTGGTCCAGGGAGAGTTGCCTGTAGGTATTCTACACAAATATGTAACAGCATGCAGTAGAAATTCGTGGGGGTTTTTTTGTCTGTGCTATTGGCACCTGCAAAAGCATAAAAGATGTCAGTGGCTCTGTGTCTAAAAGTGTTTGTGCAACCCTGATGAGTAGGAAATCCCACATGGATGAGAAGCATGAAAAACATGGAAACATGAGAAAGTATAGAAGAGAATGAAAGGATTGGGACTTAGAGGGAAAAATGTATTTTTAAGTGTTCAGCTAACAGATATAACCATTATAGCATGGAATGAGGGAAACGTCAAGGCAGTATGTATGGCAAAATTCATAAATACTCAACAGCTGTAACAACCTATTAGGTAGATGAGCATATGCCAAACAGCAAAACAGGAAAAACAATGCTTTTTAAGATGCAACAATTATTTTATGAGTTTGAAATTGAAATTTCATAGCTCAGAAAGTGCATCTGAAAAATAAATTAGAGCTCTGGATCTTCTTGTTTGATGTGAGTTAACAGAAATTTTCACGCTGAAATCCTAACATCATGAACATTTAACAAAACTTCTCACTTGTAGCAATAGCAGAGAATTCAGAAGGAGATGGGATTAGATTTCCCTGTTTTTCTGTGCATTTATTTAAGGCACATACGTAAGTCTTGATAATAAAATTTCATCAATCATGCATGAAGAATTAGAGAAAAGAAACAGCATTGTAATGCAATACATATTAAGCTGAGAAATATGTGATAAATTTTATAGGATTTACATAGAACCCTAATGAAACAAGCAATTTCAATAGTTCTATGTATATTTGTTTGACTCAGGCATTATTCACGCAAATACATTTCATTGTAAATTTGGCATATATATGTGTATATTTGACCCCTGTTATTAGGGATGTAAAGTTTTCCTGTGTTAAGTAGTTGATGTCTCCTTCTTTAGTACTTTTCAGGTGTCTTATGAATAAATGCTGTGATTATATTTTGAACTTTTCTCCTTTATTATGTCCACTTTACGCAGCAATATGGGGGATGTTTAAAGCTTAAGTTCCCTGATAAACTGCTGAAGCTGATGAACCTTCAGAGAGTAAAAAAGAGGGATTGTACTGCTCTGTAGTGTGGTTCAGTCGAGATGTGGGATTTAGTGCCAGGAGCTGGGGGCTGCGCTCTGCAGGGTCACAGCTGGCTCTGCAGCTTGCCCGCTCTGGTATCCCAGCTTAAGCCTGTGCGTGCCGTGTCAGAAGAGTGACAGGTGAGGGAAGGTAGCACAGCCATCTCTTGTAAAAATATATGATAACTATTCCTCTCGACACTCGATACGCTGCTTTTAGTTCCTGAGGAAAGTGAGCGTCCGTCCGTACGTTCCTGCGAACCTATCCCTTTCAGGAGTTATAAAATAGTCATCCAGATGGCACCAAGTGTTTACTCAGAAGCCAAGGCTTAAGTCGGTCACAGACAGAAGTCCCCAGGACTTGCTTACTAAACAGATATTTGGAATGTTGGCTCCTGGGTCTGGTTAAGTTGATCCGAAGGAAGCTGGTGCACAAGTGCCGTGTGGAGGCGGCTGTGGGAGGAAGTTGCAGATTCAGGTCTGGGCAAGCTCCACTGTAACTTTTTGGTCTCCCCTTTCTAAACAAACATCAGCTACAGATTGCACAGCTTTCTACTCAGTTGTTCACATAAGATAAAGAAATGGGGACCCACTCTCCAGTACTAAGCAACTCAAATATTACCTTCATTTTCTTTCCATATAATGACATAAAGGAAAGTAATCCTATTTAACTAAAAATTACATTTTCATTCTAAATCTCTTTTTTTCATACACATACTTTAATGAAAATCTGAATTTTATCTATTGCAACTTTTTTAATGGAGGTGTAT
The DNA here is from genome assembly GCA_013397295.1 of Polioptila caerulea. Lineage (NCBI taxonomy): Eukaryota > Metazoa > Chordata > Aves > Passeriformes > Certhiidae > Polioptila > Polioptila caerulea. The sequence continues at coordinate 786,443 of VYXF01005594.1, forward strand.
TAATTTCCTGAAAATACTGAACTGTTTAGTTGTTTTCCATCAAATGTAGTGATCACTTAACTTCCACAGTATAACTTACAAATATTCTCTTCTATGGGAGCAGGTTCTATTAAGATTACCCCTTTGTTGAAATATAAGATGGTTTAGCAGTTACAGTGTAATTTTTATCTCCTTTATGCAGTAATACTGATACTGAAGGCACAACTGAAGGTCGAAGTCTTAACATTACAGTAAATTTGTTTTTCAAAAATTCTTACTCTGATAAATTGGCATGAATGTGATTTACATGTCCTTCATTAGAATAATGATTTGAAAATTCCCATATGCAGTAGATATCAATGTAATGAATAATTTTGATTTACTCCTCAGGATTTTAGTTATACTTTTTTTGCTTAGCAAATAAACTTATGTTTATTAGAAGTACTAGGTTCATGAATGTAAACTCCTGTGAAATTACCCTTCCAATTTCCCTTTCAAATGATTGTCTCTGAGGAACGTACATTTCAAGGTAAGTTAACATATAGAGCTCAAGAAATGGCCAAACACAAAGAATAATGATGTCAGTGAGGAGAATATTTTCTGTTTGTTCCAATAACAAATTATCAAGAAAATGTAGCTTACCATGTTTTCTGGCAGACTGAAATACTTCTGCTAAATGCTGTCTGCTTTTCTGTAAAAGCAAAGGGTTTGAAAGCAGTTTAGAAAGAAAAGTGGTGCAACAGCAAAACAGTATGGTCATTGCAGTAACTTTAAGGGGCCGAGCAGGTGTACAAATCTTTCCACTTGCTGTCTCAAGGTACTTCAGTAAGGATGTCACTGAGATCAGGTCATGTTTGGAAATGCTTAAGATAGAGGTACTCTAATTTCTTCATAAATGGTAATACAACAGGAATTAGTCATCCTTCTGTGATTTTGTTGTGCCATTTTCCCCATTGTAACATATTTGTAACAGTGAGGCGTGTCTGCAAGCTCTGTGGGCTTCCGTGTGGGTGGTGATGGATAGTCTTTTGGATAAGAGGAAACCATGGTAATTCTATTTTAAGGTGTCCCCCTTCCTCATCCTCCTGTCTGGGGTTCAAGGTAGGGCAGCATCACAGTTGCAGCAAGTAAACTTCCTTGAAGATACCTGAGAAATCAACACTTTGACCATCTTGACTGGAGGGAAGTTACCCATTTTTCAGTTACTTTGTTTGCTGAGTGTTATATAGTCTGGTTTTACTTGAGAGGGAGCCATTCATTTACTCTCAGTATGGTACAAACAGGCCAAAGAGGAAAATATTCTCAAAATAGGGTAGAAGGATCACAATGACCTGCACAGTAGAACTTGTTCTCCACAAACATCTCCAGATTAGGTGAATGCCTTTAAGATCTATTGAACTGCATCTTGTTGCATCCTGTCTGGGATGCTGTGCCATGCTTACATCAGTGCAGCCACAGCAGTACCATCTGTCCCACAAGCAGTATTTGGGTGGCTGGTGGGTGCTCTCCACATCACTCAGGCTGCAGTTCCTCACTGTGACCACCCATCGTGTTATGTCGGGAATTTGTCACTTTTTACCTGACTCCTAATTTCTGTGATTCTGTGCTGCTCTACTTGTAGAGTTTACAGAAGGGATCATTGAAAATGTAATTCAACAATGGATGGCTTTTCTTTATCCTGACAAGGACTGTGCTTTACAGAGCTACATCAATCGCTTGCAATGGAACCTGCCTGCCAGTTTGCTTCTAAAAATGTTTCAGCCGTGATGTTGTATCAGTGGAACTATACCTTTCTGTTTATCAACATGAAGTTTTAAAATTGCTTGACAAAATCATATCTCTTATAGCTGGGTCTTTCTGAAGTGGCAAGTGTTATCGTTATAAAAACTTGCATATTCAAATGATTAAAAAATGACCTGTTCTTACATTATCACAAGATATTTCTGCATACTGAATTTAGACTTTCTCTCTGTCTTTGTTTAACTCATCTCACTAAATTGCATACATTTTCTCCCTGTCTAATAGAATTTATTCTGTAAAAGTTTAGTCATGTGTTTGCTGGAATTCATAGTGAGAAAAAACTGGATGAAAGTAGCTTGTGCATAGAACACACAAACCAGTCAATAAATGAAATAATTTTTGTGCCTTCCTTAGACCTGTGTTATTATTGCTAACATTTGTATTATATTTAATTTGTGTTCAGAAGGAAACATATTCCAGCTCAGAATATATTCCAGCAATACTACCTACAAGAACATAAGGCAGCTGTCTACCCTTCTGCTTCAAAAACTATCAGCCATGTTTTGAAGCAAAAACAAAGCTTCTCAATCCTGAAAATCCCAATTTTCAGGATCCCAAAAATTTATGTACTTGTCTGATATTTTGCTTTCTTGGCATCAGCCATAATCTTCTGTGAGAAATAACAAGAATAACAGCTTTAAGTAACCTCACTATTCCTCTTCAGCTGGAGTTTTTTCTTTTTATTTTTAACGTTCTTTGTTTCACCATGGAGTCAAGATAAAAACTTTGTTTTTTTGAGAGTATGTTCTTAGGCACATTCTCTTATTAAACTAGTTATTAAATTTATGAACAATGTTTCTACCATGTCTCTGCAAATACTTGTTGTGATGTATCAGGTATTTAAAAATGCTTTTGTACCTGCAGAGTCACATGAGAGGATTTTAGCCCTTCTACACTAAGTGGATTCTGATAGCTCCACACTCATACACGATAAATTAACAGCTTTTGGAACTTGAACCAGCTTAACTGTTTACTGATTTTGCCATAACTTCCTAAAGTATTTTTATTCTACTGTCTCAAGTTAAATAATTCTTATTAGTTTTTATTTCCTGATGCTTGTAAAAAAATATTAGCTGTTAAAGTATTAAAATGTTAATTCCTACAGATATTTTCAATACAAATTCTTCTAAAAACTCACTTATTCTACTGCAGGATTTTTTAAACCTGTTGTTTTCTTCCTAGTTTCCCTCAACTGAGGCTTAGTCTAAAGTTTTGATGATATTTCATTTAAATATCTGTCCGCGTGTTGTTCATTGTGTGGTTGTTTTTTCTATTTTATGTTCTAACTAGCATATTTTCCCTTGTTATCACTTCCCTTTATAGATTACCTCTTATAAAGGGATTCACAAATTTCTGCTCTTCATTTTCAAGGTTTTGTACAATCCTCTAGTGCCTACCAGTGCATCATGTATCATCTCTCTTCATAGCCACACTTACTCTGGTAGATTTTCTATGTTTCAGTAGCACTTAAGAACATCTCCATTTTATTGGCTTTTATTTTCCCCAAGCTACATGATAATGTTTGAGACATTTACACTTCATGTTCCTCAACATCCTTCAGGTGGGTTATTCCAAGGGGCTTGCTTGGTCCATGACAGGAACAGGCTTTATAGACTATGTGCTATTTTAATTCACTGCTCCACAAAGTGGGTAGAAGGCCATCACCTTTCAGCCTCAAAGGTGGCCTGGCAGAGTCAGGAAAATCTCATGTGCATTAGGTCACCTTGAAGGATGCATCATATTTTCCTGCCTGCTTAATGTCACACAAATAGGTGGTTTTATACCTCACAGTACCTTGTGCTATCCCTAGGCGTTGTTCTGCTCGTCACCATAGCCACGCTCAAAAGAATTCCTAGTTGAAAAGTATCAGAGTGACAGTGACACATGATTTCAATTGCCTTACAGTACCTGAAGGGCACCCATAAGAAAGGTGGGGACTGACTTTAGCTGAGCCTGTTGGACAGGACAAGGGATAAAACTGAAGGATATTAAACTGATGGAGGGTCAATTTAGATTAGATATAATAACGAGGTTTTTTACTATGAGGATGATGAAACACAGGAACAGATTGCCCATAGAGCTGGTGGATGCTCCAACCCTGGAAATATTCAAGTCCAGGTTGGTTGAGACTCTGAGAAACCTGGTCTTGTTGAAGATGTCCCTGCTTATTGCAGGAGGATTGGACTAGATGACTTTTAAAGGTCCCTTCCAACCCAAACCATTATATGGTTCTATGATCTTAGTTGCTTTGGTTGTTGTTTACCTGGGGGCTTGTACTTGTGGAATAGATTGGTTTCTGACATAAATGTTTTGAACACAATCAACAGCATATCCCATATACCATAGATAGATAGACAGATGGATGATAGCTAGATAGATAAAGGTATGAATATTCTCTCTATATTCTACCCCTTTATCTGTGGTGGTGGGCTCCTCTGACCAACTGTGCTATCTGCAGCCAGAGGGAGTCAAATCTGATCTTTGATCTGCAAAGGAAGATCTTCAGAAATTAAATAGGAATGTGACCTAAGTAGATACTTTAGTCTGCCTTCCTGCAACATGTATTTCTATTCATTGCCAAATTCTATAGATGTTCAATGGTAGATGCTTTTTTCATCTGTTTAGTCAGAATTCATTGTAGAAAGTTTCTTTTTCATTTCTCCTGCAGCTTTCTTCTGCAGTTATTTTTCCGTGATCCCTCTCAGTGAATGTTGAGCAGAGATAGCATTATTGAGTCATTACTTTGGCCAAGTTACTACAGTTTTACAGCTGTGTTAGTTAACGTGGCCTATGTTGTTCTATCACTTTTTAAACGGAAGATCCCACTGAAGCTGGTGTGAACTTTTACCTCAGTTTCAATATCAGGATGTGGCTCCTTGTACAGGGGAGTCCTCCCTGCCTAGTTACCAATTGTACACAGCTCTCCTCCCTTTCCTTGAAGATAAATCTCCTTATCTGGTTCCTTTTTCTTGACAATAATATTGTAGAAAGAAGAAAAAGAATAAAATTACTCCTTGGATAAAAATGTTGGCTATTAATTATCACTATTGTGCAGTTACATTCTTGTGTAATTCTTGTCCCCTTGGAGCCTTATTGTACAGATATGTGAGGCTAAGTATTTCCTCTCCCATAAAACAGGTTTTCATCTCATTGCCCTACATAAAGTTGTCACTAAAATGAAAAATTACGAAAACAAAATTCCACCTCTTCCTGAATTCCCAGAATTTTTTTACAGAATTAGAATATTCTTAACAGTTAGACAGAACACTGCAAATTCCACCCTACCTAGATGAGAAAGTAAAGGAGCTTTACAGAGGTCACACTGACATGCTGCTTTATGAGTTTGTGTATGTATAAGCTACATAACTTGCACTGTAATTAACTTACCATGATATTATTTGCTGGACACAACATTCTTACACATATTTGAGTTCCATAAACTTATAGTGAAAGGTGGAAATGGTGTGCATCAGCTGCGTAAAAGATCCTACACCTTATCCTGTTTATGTTATAAACTGAATAAATATCCTATAGGGAAATACTGTCTGAGGTATATTTTTAGCTTCAGTGTTTGAAAGTGGAGAAATGATAGAAATAGAAAAGCTCTTGAAGTGACCACTTCTTTTTAAAATTGAAGTCAGACTACATTCTAATCAACTTAAAACATTACTTGAAGATGTATATTGTAGTAGCTTTGGAATGCCTACTTACTTTCTCAAGTTTATATTGGGAATTAGAGACCATAAACAAACTTCTTAAATTCATTTCTAGAAATCTAGGTACTTCTAAAAATCACGATTGTCAAGGCACTTCAGTTCACCCTTATTGGGTCAATAAATATGTGTAATTGATTCTAAGTAAGGCGTTTGAATTTGACAATGATATAACTCATGCTGAAGCAATACACGAGTCTGAGTAATTTTAAAGATTTTTAAATTTACATATTTCAGATTCTTAAATAAACAAAATGTAAGTTCTTTACTTTTGTGACACCCTGTAAGACTATACAATATAACATGCAAGGGTTTTTTTTAATTAATTATACAATGCAGAACTGTTACATATTCTTTGCTGATTACATTGAAAATGATTTCACATTTCTTGTTGCTATAATGGAAATTGGATTGCTTCCTCAAAGTAATTTTTTTAATTGTGTTCCAAGGTGACTCATGAAGTAAAGGGGGAGTGAGGGAATGACTATTCTAAGTTGTTCTGAGATGTTATTTGAAGGTTTTATGATTATACTGTGCATTAATCAGATACAAAATTAAAGCTCCAAAGCATCAGAATTAGTCTGTGATTTGATCTGTGACTGAAAAAGGCAGAGTTCAGAAGAAAGGATCACAATTCAAGGATATATTCAAAATACTCAAAGCCTCAGTCCCTGTTCAGGAGAGAGAAAGAGAAAAGAGGAACTAAAGTGTTTTGAAAAGCCAAGCCAGATATGCAGAGGAAGCAGCACAGGGCTTCTTCTTAGGATCCAGCAAGCATAAGGCCTTCTGCTATATTTAGTTCCTCTCCCCTGCCTTTCCCTCCCCCTTCAGTGCCTATATTTGAATTTCAGTTGTAGAGTAAGTTGTCTTTCATTTAAAGTAACTTTTTAGTCATTTTTTATAGCATCCAAACAAGATAAAACACTTTTCACTTATATTGCAGTTAAATATAACTATGCTTAATTAGTGCTGACTTGTCTTCTCCAAAAGATACAGCCTTTTTATGATGGAATGTGATTAATAATGGTTGTTTGTGCTTTTTCTTGCACCTTAATATTACAGTGAAGGAATTGATAGGAGTAGCCAATTCTTATTATAAGAAATAAATGCCTTGTCTTGCCATCTGGATCTCTGGACTAGTCTTACTTCTATAGAAAAGTAGAGGATGAAAATAGCACTGAATGTTATAATTGTTTAATGTTTGCATTTTCAGGGTTTGCTGGAGGGTCCCCAAGGTCCACCTGGCAAAGAAGGTCAAAGGGTGAGTAAACTTGGAGAACAACTGGTGAGTGTGCTAACAGCTTGATGTGCAATTTCTGCCTAAGCACTAATAAAAAATGGTGAGGTAGCAGCTGAGTATGAAGCATGCTGACAACAAACTGAGCCTTGACACTTGATGTTTCTCTTCAGTTGAAGGAGATTTAACAATTTCAACCATCTAAAGCGTTTTAATGACTGGCAGCACAGATGTATTGTATTGTGTTTTGTGCCGTGTGTTTCTGCTGTAATTTTAACTGAAATAATATCAAAAGTTTTCAGTTTTCCTTTTTTAGCAGGGGTGAACTATACTTTACAACATCTAAGTTATATAAAGATATGAATTTAGGATCATTATCTAAAATATTTACAGAAACCAGTAGTACTGGCCCAGGTCTTTAAATGCTATTATTCAAGTGTTAGTGCCTAACATATATGTACAGCGGATACAATTTTGTAAAGGGGGCTGGTGGGGGCAGAATATGCCAAATACTTTAAATAAACCTTTGGTTATTTAGAATCTTAATATAAAAAGGTTTCTCCATGTTCTGTTTTTATTTTCCCTGACACATAGAATTTGATAATTCATTAGCACAGATAACAGATATCTATGATTGTGGTATCACAAAAATTAATTCAGTGTTGTAAATTTATAATCTAGTATGTCTCTAAAAGTTCAGGAAGATTTTAAGACTCAGCATTTCAATATTTTTACAAATTAAGTGTGTGCCCAGTTTGCAGTTTTGAAGTTGGATCTCAATAATTCTTGGTTTATTTAGGCATCTTGACATTCAATATCTCAGTCAAAATATCTAAAGTAAAAAGATTTAGCGTTTCTCGTCATTGATCTTAGTAAACTACGGTGAATTTTTAAAGGCTAATTTAATGATTCCAATATTAGAAATAAAACTAATAGAAGACTAGCTCTTGAACAAAATGAGTCATGATGTGTAGGCCCCAAAGCTATGTTTTATGTTGGTTTTTACGTTTTAAAGATAGTACTAGATTCCATTTAAGTTGAGCACGAAGACATGAAAGCTCAGCTTATTTACATTTCTCACTAAGGACTGAGAACTTTTTCAGAAAAGGTCAGTGTAGTAATGAAGAATTAAAAGTTGTGGGATGAATATGTTATTAAAACACATTTACTAGCATATTAACTTCCTTATTAAGAATTTTATCATTACCATGACTTATTACGGTTAGGCAATTAAATCATAGGATACTGCAAAAAGATAGTTGTATCTTTTAGCATATTTTATTATTTATAGTTGTATCTTTTAGCATATTTCAGAGTTGTTCTATGGAATACCAAATCTGCAAAAAGACAGATTCTTCTTTAGGAACAGTTATAAACATTCTTGTGTTTTAGAAACTTCAGTCTTGGAACTTCATTTTTTATTCAAAAATTCAGAGTTATCACACTGTATTTTATTTAATGGTGGATACATTTATTTGGAAATACTTTTAATTTTTTTTCCATTTTGCAGTAGGAATTAGTGGGTTGATATTTTCATCATGGACATTTTCCTACTCACACACAAAAAATAGAGCTGCTCTCACACTCCAGCCTCTATAAAAATGGGAGCACTGATGGTTTTGTAATCTTGCCATGCACACAGCTGCCTTGAGCCAAACAATGGGAACAGCATTGTGGAGTCTCAGCATCTGTCTTTATCTTCCTACCAGTGAGATGCTCACAACAATACTCCTTCTGCTGGCCACTCCTGCCCTAACATTAACAACATTGTTGGCAGTCTTACTTCAACTCCCATGTGCTTTTGCATTTCCAATACATTTAATTATACAATAACATACCATTTGTAACAAGATCTCTGCTCTGTTTAATGACAAACAGGACAGTGCATATCTAATGGCTATTAAATGCTCCTTTTTATTCAATTATAAATGTCATGTTCCTCTGTTCTACTTTCAGCAGATCCTCCAAATCTTTCACATTATATGAAGTTATTGCTTTTCTCATGGGCTGTCTTTTGAAGATTAAAGCATATTATTGAGTGTGTTGCTAGCTAATAATTTTTTCATCAATTTTGCATGGTTTACTACGTGCTTCATCTACACAAAAGAAACTTCCTAGAATTTTCAGTAGCTCTACAAAAAATTTTAAAAGATATTCAGTGATTCATCATATATTTTCCATCCTTAATTAGACTGTTACTCTGAAGGCAAAAAGTAATTGTCATGGCAAAAACATTATAACCTGGCCCTATTCAAAGAGCACACAGTGAACTTATTTCTGATTCTTCAATCAACCTGAGACTTATACAATACTCATTTAAAGGGTTGTAATAATGTCATCAGTGAATGTAGTTAATTTTTTTGTGTGAGCATGTAGCGCCCTTGTGTTTCTCCTTTTGCCAAGGTACCCACTGCCACTCACCACTAGCATTTGTTAATCCATGTTGTGTTTTTCTGTGGGCTCAAGGAGTCCTCAAATGTTTGCTCTTCTTAAAAAAATCTGATGTTTCCTCTTGCTCTACAAGTAGTGACTTTGCATAACATTTTTTAAGGTTTTTGATCCATAATGAAGTGGTTTGTGTTAGACATGAGACCTTACTCAGCAGGACCTTAGGGTTTTAGTTCTGGTCACTAAAAGAAATGGGCCAATAGAAACAGCTGCTCAATCCTTTTCCCTCATTCCTGCGTGAGAAATACTAGACTACTCTGTGGGCAGGCACTACGTTCATAAATATTTTTTCAGTGTTCACCACATTGGTTTCAGACATGTTACTGCTGCAGCAACTTGATGCTCTTATGCAACTGCTCAGAATGACATCAGGAGCTTCAGATGGTAATTACACATTACTCAGAAAAGTGCCTGGTCCAATATTACCAGAACATGAACACTAGTAAGATTGGTTACTAACCTAGCATTGCATGGAATTTAAACCACAGTGGACTATTACGCCATCTTCCTGGATTCCTGTGTTTTGCAGAACCATTATTTTTCTCAATCATCCTACACTTTCTAGGTAAGCCCATCTTTTGCAGAAGTTCAGTTTCCACTTCAAAGAATAACAACAGACTCCTTGCAAATTTCCTTGAATTATTTCTTCCAGTGTTTCTTGTCAACCATACATTGCAAAATATGCTACTCTAGGCATGTAGGTAATCCTCCATTAGCCTCCAGCAAATGTTTTTTTTAATGTCTTCTTTATATTGAAGAGATGTTTAGAGTTTTTTCTTTATGATCAAATCACCATTCCATTAATTTTTGAAAAAATTCAACTAGGGGCCTTCAGCCCCCAGACAAAGAATTTTCTGAAGTCTTCAAATAATTTTGCCATGTTGCCATATTCTTAAAATTTCTACTACCTATAATTTACAGGCTGCATGGAGCTTTCCAGACTCTGCATTTACTGTGTTAAGTGCAAGGAAGTTTATATTTCCAAAATAAAATTCCAAATGTTTTGAAAAGTAATGTTTCATTTCAGTTGGATATCTTTGTAGCAGGGATTTTCCCTGAACTTGGTGCATTTTTTATAAATACTATTTTTTTAAAAAAATTATACAATTTTTAAAGTATAATACTTCAGTGAATTCCAAAAATTTTCTTAATGTGAAGGATCAAGGTAATTTTATTAGACAGCTATACTGTGAAATCTAGGCAGGGTGATTTTGCAGTCTCAGCTGGCCTCTAGTAGAGCCAGGCTCAGCATGCAGCTGAAATACACTGCAGTTTCTGCTTCTTCGCAATCCTCTTGGTGCCTTCTTCAGCTCCTAGGCACTTTTTCTGGCATTTGGGCACTTTTGGGAAGCCTCTAAGGATGCTGAGGATGCCTCTTGCTTCCAGGTGAGGCTAAGGTAAGGGTAGCTGCCCTTGAGCAGGGGGTGCACAGCAGTGAGGTCAGGTTCCTTCTGGGCTGTGCCAGGATGGATGAGGGCTCTGTGGGAACCCTTGTGCAGCCCATCAATGCAGCAGGTGGCACAGCAGTTCCTGCAGGAGGGCACAGAGGCCAGCAAACCTTCTGTGGCCAGCACGCTCATGCTTAGAGATGGTGGTCACGAGGCACAGGAGCCAAGCATGACTGAAGGAGCACTGACAGCTGGTTGCTGTCAGGCTTTTGTACCCAGATGGAGGATACAGCTGTCTAACTCCGTAGGGCCTCACACATTGCAAATCTCTCTTGATTATTTTGAACGGTCATGGTGATCGGGAGAGGCTCCTGAAGACTAGAAAAGTGCAAATATCACTTTTGTCTTCACAAAGGAAGGTCCAGGGAACTACAGGCCAATAGGCTTCAGGTCAATCCCTGGCAATGTGAAAGAGGAAATCTTCTTGGAAACCATTTCCAAACACATGGAGGACAAGAAGGTGATTGGCATAGTCTGCGTGGATTTATAAAAGGAAAATTTTGCTTGACTGAATACATTGCTTTCTACTATGATGTGACTAGCTAGGTGGATGAGAGGTGAGCAGTGGATGCCAATCTTAGCTTTAGCAAAGCCTTTGATATTATCTCCCATTATCTTTGTAGACAAGCTGACAAAGTACAGGTTGAATGGGTGGATGGTGTGGATTTAAAACCATCTGAAAAACAAGACCCATAAATTTTCCATCAGTGGCACAATGCCCACTTGGAGATGAGTCATTAGTGCTGTATCCCAGGGTTGCTGCTAGATCCCATACTGTCCAGTGTCCTCATTAACAGCCTGGACAACAGGGCAGAATATAGCAGAGTACTAGGGCAGAAGAAATCACATGGTGTTCAACAAGAGTAAATGCAAAATTTTCAGCATCTAAGGAGGAATAACCCCAGATACGAGCATACATTGGAAACAAACTGACTGGAAGAAAGCTCTGTGTAGAAGAGCTGTTTGGACAATTACCAGACCATGAGCCAGCAGCACATCCTTGTGGCATAAAACAGGCCAACAATATCCTGGCCTGCATTTGAGAGAGCACTGCCAGCAGGTTGAGGGAGACATCCTTCCCCTTTCCTCAGCACTGGTGAGACCACCCCAAGAAAGATACAGACTCCCTAAGGGGCATCAAAGTACTACTGGAGAAACTTCCTTGAAAGGAGAGACTGAGAGCTGGGACTCTTCAGCCTGGGGAAGGCTCAGTGGGAATCTAATCAGTGTGTAAATATCTGATGTGAGGCAATAAAGCAGAGGGAGACACATGCCTCTCAGTAGCAGCTGGTAACAGCATTGGGTAAGAAATTAAAAAAACAAAACAAAGCAAAAAAAAAAAAAGCACAGAAAATTCTATCTGAACACAAGAAAATGCTTTCTTATTGTGAAGTTCATCAAATACTGATACAGCTTGCCCAGAGAAGTTGTGGAGCCTCCATCTGTGTAGATACTCAAAAGCTGAGTAGACACAGTCCTGGACAATTGATCCTGCTTGAGGACAGGGATTATACTAAGTGATCTCAAGAGTTTCCTCCCACCCAGACAATTCTGTGGTTTTTATTTGACTAGCTCTAACTTATTCTCAGCACAGCTGCCAAAAACTTCATTTTTATGGATTAATAGAATTTTTTTTAAGTCTTTTTTGTCTATTTAAACAGATTATTTCTCCATCATGGTAGTTTTCCTGGTTCCAGTGGTAAATTGGGTTCAAGCATTTAAAAATCTTTCTACAAAATCACAGCCATATCCTTGACTCTGTATTCCTTGGGATGTTGCAGGTGTCCTGGAATAAATATTTTTGAAAGAACTTCCTTATTTCCAATAGTTATGTTTATAATACCAAATACTTCACTTAAGAGGAAGTTATTTTAGCATTATCTTAGTAATAAATTAAACATCTCATAAAACTGAGAATCTGTTGTCATCTGTAGTATTTCAACATTGATTTCACTAAAATTACATGTTTGGAGGGACCCTGTGGAATTGCAATATTTGCCTTATGTTAGTAATCAATTTACTCTCTGAGATTACAAGTTTTTCTAATCAAGCATGAATAAAGTTAGTCTGACAGAGCAGAAAATCTTCATAAATTAATGGATGGGGAGCTGTTAGATTTTCTTAACATAATTATTTTAGAGTGGCATCAAAATTAATTTAAGTTCAGACTGCATTTATCTGATTTATAGAACTTAAATATTTCTTTGACATAATTTGTTTTCTAGTTCAGTGATTAAATGTTGTACTTAACCAATTACAAAATAAACCTTACAGAACAATGATAATGTCTGCATTGCAGGTCAGCCTCCTGGCACAATGCAAAACATTTTCCTCACAACTAAAGCTCTGGAGTTTTGTAATCTCTTTTAATCTTCTCAATCCTTCTTGACTTTGATGTAGGTTTTTTTTTAAAACGTGCAAAGCTCCAATATGATTTCATCTTGAAGCTGGAGTTCTGTATGTTCTTTCACTCTGACATTTGACAGTACAAAAATGCTTAATGTAACACAGTTTTTCTCTCAGAATATCTCTACCTTGAAGTACTTATCCAGTAAATAAGGATACAGCTTAAAAAGATTTCTTTTTCCCACTTTGGCATTTAAAAATTGAATAAAAAGTTGTAATTTAGAATCCTAAATAAGATTTGTCAATTAGAAAATGTTGGGGTTTTCCAATTTTTAATTTCCACTGTAGAAATTAAAATCTAGCTTTTAATGGAATAGTAGAAATGGTTTTACTTTTAAGAGGCTCATTTAGAATTTCAGACTTTCTTCCAAATGCTCTATTATTAATATTTTTTAAATGTCTTTTAGCCAAAGGTTTAGAAACACGAGAGAATAAAGAATTCTATCTCATAATTAAAATTTAAGGTATAAACTATCTAAATACAGTTGAAAACTATTTCTTTGAGTGATTTTGAAATAAAATTGAGCTTTTATGAATACACTTGGAAAATTGTGATGGATTTTGTCGAGCGATTTTTTGGCAAAAAGGGTCATGGCATTCAAGTTCCTGGCATTGCTATGCCTGTTTAAGGACTTTTTTTTTGTTTGTTAAATTCATTCCAATTTTATGTAGTCTGGCTAAGCGTTCCCTTTAAGCATTTTATTAATGTCACAATGGAGAAACTAGATAGCTGACTTTTCTCCCAAAACAGAGGATTAGGCTCTCTGTGCTCTATTCTTCTGTGAAAGGTTTCTGTGAAAGGTTTTAGTGGGGAATGATGAACAGACTTGCACTTGATCTCTGCAAATGGCTTAATTTCTTGCCTTCTGGCCTTACTTCCTGTGATTTTGTTCAGGTTTAATATCTAATACAGAGGTTAATTTGTAATATACTGGTTACCATAATATGTCCTCTAGGCCAAAGTTAATAGGATTGAAGAAGGGATTGTACATTCAAATCCTAACACTGTATTACTGAAGTTAACAAGGTTTCATTGTCTGCAACATAGATTTTCAATTTAGGGAAAAGAATATCCCAACTCTTGCTGTAATCTCAGTTAGTGTAAGCACTGGAACTTCCCTGGCTGCTTGGTGGAACTTTGGGCATCTGGAGGAACAGCTTTTGCCTGCCCAGAGCTCCACATGTGTGGCTGCATTTAGGTACCCAAGGTGCTGACGGGCATCTGTGGGTTAGGCACTATGAGACAGAGGCCTTTAACTCCCCACCCACCTCCTGTTTGGGTTATTTTTGTGCCTTTTTAAGTCTGGTTTTGAGGACTAACCAAGAGAATCATAGTTTAGCTTGGCAAACAAATTACATAAATCTCATTAATTTATCATAACAACTACAGTAGTTAAGACTTTAAAGCCCAGATTTCTACTCTCTCTAGAACTAGTTCCTGTTTTGAAATGTGATGATGTGCTTCAAAAATCACTAATTAGCACTTTCCCTTGAAAATTCACATGGGTTTATTCTAAGAACTTTTGCCTTCATACTCAAGAGTAGAGTCTTTAAATTATTAATTCCCTAAATCATGTTGTGTTCCTACATAACTGTTTGATTTTATCCTTAAATAATCCCCAGCTTATTTTCAAACTCTAGGATTAGAGATCTTACTCCTCTAAAGTTAGAGAGATGTGAATAGATGGATATAGCATGATACAGCAGAGGGTTACAATAAAGATTTTGAATTCTTGCACTGTGTGTGGGACCTGCAGCAGTGCCCAGGGGCAGCAATCAGAACCAGAGCACAAAGCCTATGGACGGATGGCCGGAGCCTCTCTGGTGAACAGCTTTCCATCTCATGTCAGGCTAAGCTCATCAAGTCATTTCAATTCTCTGAAGGGGTGAAGGAAGAGAGGAATAAAGAATGCAGCTGATCACATACTTCAGCCAGGCACTCAGCTGGGTTTCCTGAAGCACATACTCTCTCATTCACTTTATTTTTAGAGTTTTATCCTTTTTTGCCCCTAACCAAACAGTTGTTGTTTGAATGATTTGTCATTTGAATGATCTAGCTGAAGTCTGTCCTTTGGGAAAGAGGAAAGTAGCCTGCTGTACAAATTAGTTGGGGGCGGGCATTTCAGGAGTCAAGGGGACAGCATACAGTATCAGTAACATTTAGAAAACTTCTTATCACATTGATTGGCAGCAAAAATATATGCAGCACAAAGGAAATAACCAGCAACTGTTTTGGTCTTCTTCAGGTATTCTAAGTAGCATTAGACAACTTGCTGACACCACGTATCGTTTTTAAGTGAATGTAGGTGGTATTGCATTTTTTATTTAGTTAAAGGAACAATGTGATGCCTAGGACATTGATTTATATTTGGAGTGGTTTTATAACTTCAATATTTGCTCAGTGATCTAAGCTAAATAAAGGTAGCAGGCCTCCTGTGTGGGCTGTCAGCCCTCTGCACAGCAGAGTGGCACTACATGTGGCTCCCATGGGGCTACCAAGACCCACTGCTGAGCAGGAAATGGGAACTGTGGCTCTCTGCTAAGCCCACTCCATAAACCAGAGAGGACACTGAGATGTTTTTCACTTCTTTTTGCCAGAAGGATGACTCAAAATCAAAATGTAAATATTTAGTCATGGTCTGGCTCATGGTCTGCTCAAGGCAGCATCATAATGGGCTTGTCAAAAACATTCTTCTAATTGTTTTAATTACCCTAAACAAAAACATAAGCTATTTTTTTCTACTTACACTCTTACTATAATATATAATTTATTTTTTTCCCTGCTGATGCTGAGAAGTCATAGAGAAGCAGGATTGCTGACAAGTAGCTACAGTTTTTTTAGCTAACATTGAAGTCTCTGTATCTGAAAGGCATTGCTGAAAGGTAGTGGCTTTTCATGCATTTCTATATTAAATTTAAAATACCAGACATTTTATAAAGGTGCTTGGAGGCAAAAAAAGGACTTTTATTGCTCTATAAAAAGCTTATGCCTCATACTGATCTGTGTGGTTGTTTTACATGCAGCATTGCATAATGGCTAATAATATAATGATGGGGTAAAAAGTGGGGCAAATGTTTCCTCTGTGTTTCACTGGGTATGTGTTCTAGTTCTAATATATTATGGTGAAAAATAACTACCCCCAATTTTTATATTTTTATAACTGGTTGGGGTTTTTTTTTTTTTTTCAGAAAGTTCATCAAGTTTTGTCTTCGTTATGTCATAAATCACATTTTAGTGCATCTTGTAAACAGAGATAAAATTGCCTTCCCAACATATTCCATGTTTTCCTGTGTAATTAACACCTCATTCACAGTTGTGTCTGCCAGTCAAAGCCCTGTCTTCTTCATCCTGACACTTCCTTGATACTTTGTTTAGACTGCTGTGACTTTAAGTGCCATCCTCAGGATACTTTAGATAAGTTCAAACAGGAAAAGGAAGGTGCTTCAAGAAGTCAACGCTGTAGATCATTATAACTCTGAGGGACTGTTTTAAAAATATGGAGCAATTTATCTTTGTTTATTACATTATTACCTCTCAGTCTGTTTTTCCTACTTTCTAAGGGAAGTTTACAGGGGTTTTTTTTTGGTTTTGTTTTTTTTTTTTTTTTTCAGTCAGGAAGCATCAGTTTCCACCTGTATTTCCAGAGTAGACACCAGTCCAAAAGTATAGATATGGCTAACTGCAGCCCCCTTTGCTTGTGCATGTGTGCCTTGCCTGGGGCTGTGTCCAGTCAGGCCAGGCAAGCTCCTCAGTGAACAGCATCAGTGAGCTGACCAAAGTCAAAACCTGCTCCCCCCTAGCCCAGGTGAGTTCCAGCTCTAGCTGGTCCTGGGGCTGCAGGGGCACTGTTATCAGCACAGCAGAGGATTGCTGGGGGCAGGTAGTAAGGGCCAGCAGAGCCTTCAGCCCAGTCTAGGAGCCTTGTACTTTTGGTTCTACAGAATTACCCTTTGCTGCCCCAGTTACAGCCCTGCATGTGCAAGTACTGGTGGGATTAAACAGCTCAGCACATAACATGTGTCTCAGCTAGTTAAGACCCAGGAATTTGGCACTCCAAATATGCTGAGGTGGTTTTGTTTCACGCTGCCCTTAAAGCACACTGTCTGACTGAGGACGTTCATAAAACCGTGGTGGCAGTGTACATGTTGTATGGCACAACCCAATGGCTGAAACACATCCACACAGTCTTCGTTCTGTTTCTTCTTCGGCTTGAGGGGCTTGAGGTGCCTGCCTCTCTCAGGACAGTCTCTGGCTTCTAGGCAGGAGTTTGCCCTGGAGAGCTGCAGGGTGTGAGGGAGAAGGGTTTTCCCTTACTGTCACACTCTCAGCATAGATCAACATTAATGAAATGCAGAGCATGAGAGTGCTTTCCTACAGATCAGGGCTCTCACCTGGAAATAACAAAACTGGATTTCTCTTTCTGTTCCTGAGAATACTTCTGCTGTCTATGTGACACTGTTATTGAAGAAACTACAGAAGCAGGCTTAGAAGTAAGGAGCATAGCTCACAGAAATATCCCTGTGTGTAATTGTGAGACATCAGCCAGAATTTTAATTTTTTCACTTTTTAAGCCAAGTTTTCACCAGGACACCCCCTTAATGCTTAACATTAATTTTCGTTTGCCGTAAGTAAGGGAAAAGATGACTCTTAATGGATACAATACGTTTTTCTTTGCCATTTGCACCTAGTATTAGTTTTTCTCAGCTGTTGTTTCTGAAAAATGTGCATCAGATTTCAGCTTGGCAATAAAAATGTTAATTCCTGTAAATTACTTCCATTTTTATGTTGATCTTCCTAAAAAAAAAAAGCATATGTGAAAACAGTTGTTCGAGCAAACTCTGTGCTAAGAAATTGTAATAGTTACATATGCATGTGTTTTTTGGAAACTGAGTGGAAAGCCTCCCTTAAGTAGACCTTTATGGACTTTACATTTTAACGCAAACGATTTTGCATGTGGGTTATATATACACAGATGGTAGTAATTGCACAAAGAAGGTGAATTGTTTTTGCAAATAAATCTCTGGCTTTTTAATGTGATCGTTATCACATCCCAGAGAAGAAGGGTATGTGTGTTTGTTAATTGGGTTATGTATGTACTGACTGTGCAAGTCAGCTGCAGCACAGTTTAACATCCCAAGCTCTGGCATATTCATACAAATATAATTTCTTCACACCTCATCAAGATACTTTGTAAATGACCCTATCAGTGTGCACTCATATTTGAGACAAAGCTTTAAAATGTGATGTTACTGGGATGGAGAGGCAAATATAGTTTGTTATAACTGTTAAAAGCAATCCAATATCTACTTTGTATTAGATAGTATTGCAGTGAATTGAAGTGACTGATACAGAGTATTCCTTTTGGATGGTTTTTTATTTTTATTTTTTTTTTTGCTAATGTGTAAGGCTACAAACCTTTTCTTAAAATTCTTATTCCAAATCAGTCCCTAACCACAGAATTTATAAATTTCTGGTGTGATTTCTTGTTTCCAGGGGAGACGAGGCAAACCAGGCCTTCCAGGAAAGCCAGGGCCACCAGGACCTCCTGTGAGTAATTAACAGGGGGAATGGGAAATTTTCACTCTGTCTTCAGACTTTGTTAACTCTTTTACAGCAGGTTACTGGATCATAATTATAATTGAAAATAATTGATCTGTGTGTACTCTGGTGTATAAAACAACTAGAACTGGTAGCCTTTTGTTGCAGCAGAAATAAAAGGATTGGGTCCACAAGTAGGAGAGACTACACAGGAGGGAAAGAACAAGATGGAAACTTCAGCAGAGGAAGCAGAAATTGGCATTTCAAAGAAAGACTGGCCATGTATGCTAGCTGTGAATACTGTGCTTTCATTCCCTTTGCAAAATGCCTGATGCTCTGTAGAAGAAGGGATAATTTCTGTCTCAGAGGGGTAATTTGAAAGATGAAGGACTGTGTGAAGCATGTGCCAACTGTCTGAATGATGGGGAGGATTATACCCAGCACTGGAATGAGCACTCAGCTGTAGTTCAAATGAGTTGACTGAAGAATTAGAAAGATTAAGAAATACATGACTTTATGAAAGGATTTGTAATATGAAGAACTAAAGGGCTTAGCTCAGATCTAAGAGGTTTGGGATTTTCTTTTTTTTTTCTATATTTTTTTTAAAAAGATAAAGGACTTAAAATTCAAGTCAGGCATGACTGTATATTAGTCTTCAATGAAGGCAGCTTTTTTTTGGTAGAGGGAAATTTGGTCATATTTGTAAAATTCTCTGTATATTGTATTGTAAAAATGCTGTCATGCACAAATACAAAACAGCTATTTGTGGATTAAGTAAACTTCTGCCGCTTTATATTCTTAATATAAAACAAAAAAAATTATATAATTTCTTCTTTTGCTTACCTGGATAAAGGCTAGTGGTTTATGCGTCTGAACATTTGATTCATACGCTTCAGTCTGGTCTTACGTGTAGAGAAGAGAATAATGCATTGCTGCATGGGATACAGTGACTAAAATGAAACAGATGTCACCTACCCTCATCCAAAAGAAAAATTGCATAGATTTGATATATAATTTTTTCTTTCAAAATATGTTCAGAAAGAGGTATTTATCATGGAGTTCATTTATCCTGCATAAAACCAAACAGTTAAAAATCCCTCCCTTTCACTCTTTTCCCCTGCATACAGTCATATTGAAGCCTTGCTTGTTTGAGTCTTTTGCACAGTCCTAATGCTGAAATGGTATTGCAGATTGCAGGAAGCCAAAGAGAGGAAAGGAGTGATGCAGAGTCTTTCTAAATACAAGTGCCAAATACAACCTTTAAAGGATAAAAAGGGAAACGATAGTAGAGGTCAGTGTTAGACCTAATCTACTTAGCTTTTTGTGAGCTAGTGAAAAGCTGTTTCTGTGTTACAGATTTCTGCCATCCCAGATTTGCTGGCAGGTCAGGCTTGTGAAGATGTATGATCTTTGACAGATATACCAGAAATCTTGAGTGGAAGCTAAATTGCACTTCTATTACTGAGGCATATCTCAGATTTTCTTACGGCAAGTGGAAAGCTCAACTTTGTCAGCATGGCAACATCACTACTCTGTATTGGAACTCTGTATTGGGTACTGTAGCCTAGTACTACACACAGAAAAGCATTCCTCAAACAGCCGTGGCCTAAATATTGGTTTAAAGTATTTGTTTCTGGTGTAACGCTCTTGATGCACTCCTCACTTTGGATACAGCTATACCACCATCTTGTGTTCCTCTTCCAAAACTGAGAACATAACACATAGAAAAGGCAGACTCTAAAAGCAGTAATGCCTGCTAACATGCATTGGCAGGATCCCCGTATTTCAAGTGCCACAGCTTGTATGCACCAAAAAAAACCCACTTCAACAGGATCCATCATCCCCACCTCTCATTTTCAAGGCTCAAACTATATTCAGTTTTGCTGTGCTTCCAGTTACCCTTCTCTCCTAATAGTAAGCAGCTTCTTCATGCACGTGGATGAATTGTTAGCCTTTACTTTGGCTTTTCCAAAGTGCAACAGATAAGTCACACCTGCAAGGTGGTTGCTGTCATAAGTTTGGCATACACAGGGTACAAAGTGTTTAACAGGTTGACTGAATATGTAAAAATTAGACTCTCCAGTATAAAGAAGTTTGAGTTTTGTCGTGTTTCAAAAAAATATGAAATTTGGTTTTGAGAAAAAGAATATTCAGTCATTAATTGTTAGGGTAGCTACAGCATGCAATGTGTGTTTGAAATTAATAAATTTACCTAATTTATTTATCAGTTTATGCCATGATGTTAAGTATTTCATTTTGATATTAGAACAGTCAGGTGCTCAATACTGAAAAAAAAGAAAAGAAAACAAAAAAACTGTGAGAAGGAAAAACAATACTGAGGGTATTTATTATAAAGGACAGTCCTAATAATAATGTATGCATATAGGGATTTTTGGGGGAAAGGCTAGAGTAAAATTAAAGAAACCTGGAAAGTCACAAAATTAACAGTCAGCATACATGCAGTGCTTTCATGTGACAGGAATGTAAAAGCACCTGCAAACAGTCACAAATCTACTTGTTGCACAGCAGCATTTAAGACTCTTCTAATCTTCTCTCAATATCTTATCTTTTTTCTTTTTTTCCTAATCTAATTTCTGGGGATTTTCTTTTTCTTTTCAGTAAAATTAATGCTTGGTGTGAGTTTCTAGTCCCTTAACATCATCTGCACAGCTTTGGTTAAAAACCTGTATCACTATCAGAAACATAGATTGATTGGCATCTGGTAATGAAACTACTCAGTTAAAGTGGGACTTTCTATGACATTTCTTCCAGATATCCTTTCTTTTGTGTCACTTTTTCCTTATCCTTTCTTTTGTACTATTTTTTTTTCCTCTTTGGAACGAATGCTGTGCTCACAAAATTCAAGGCATCAATAAGGATTTTTATTGATCAGCTATAAAAAATATTTTTGTAAACCTTTGGAATATATTCCTGCTTTGACTATTTGTTTAAAGTCTATTACATTTTATAGACTTTTAAGGTGTTCTTTGATTCCCTTTTGGTTCAGAATTCGTAGTATGCATCCTTGCTGTCTGATGTTGTTTTTGAGTGCTGTTCTTTCATTTCAGTAGCGGAGAGCCGAGATGTGTGCTCACACCCGTCTCAATCCAGCAATTTGTGTTGAATACAAGAATCCAAGTAGAGCAGCAGCTCCCTCTAGTGCCTTTTGACTTTTTCTCCACTTTTAAAGCGCCTGGGTAGCAATGAAAAGCTTCTGTTAAACACACTATTCACTTTGTTCTCACAGGCATTCTGAAAATTGTGATTGTAAAATCAATATCTCTGTACCCTTCAAATGCATTTTATATATTTGCCTACTTCCATTTTCTTCCAAAGTTTTCTGAAAGAGAGACTGTCACATGCTGTTACCCTGCTCAGCATGGCTCTTCACTGAAATTGAAATGCTGGTTTCATGAAACAAAAATAATTGCTATGAAAATAGGATGCTTTAGGGTTGTAAGAACAGCATTTTGATCAGACTGCAGAACTGAGCTGATTGCTTTCTTCTGCCATAGCTGCTAACTAAAAGTCTGTAGGATCCAGCAACACAGACGGGGTCCCCAGCAGACCACAGCTTGTTTTGCATGATGTATAATGCATTGACTTTCTAGATACCACACCCTTTTATTTTAAAAGCAAATCAAAGAATCACAGCACAAGTAGGATTGGAAGGGATCTCTGTGGGTCATCTGGTACAGCCTTCCTGCTCAAGCAGGGTCATCTGAAAGCACAGGATTGTGACCAGATGAGTCTTCAATCACCTTCCAGCATGGAAGACTGTTCCTCCTCTCTGGGCAGTCTGTTTCACCATGCTGTCACACTCACTGTAATGTATGAAATGTATCTGACCTTGGTATCCTCAGCCTAAGGATATGCAGGCCCAATTCTGCACTCTTCACTTAGGCAAAGTACTTTTCTGGTCTTGGGTTGAAGAATTGCTATCTGTCTCATTTTGTGTAGTCATGTGTTAAGAGGAGATAGTTTATTTTTCTGTTTGTTCTGCCTGGAGAAAAGCTGCCTGATGTCTGTCACTGTTGAGTGACAAAATTATTTATTTTTACCTTTAAATGAATCAGCAGGTATATCTATTTACACAGATGGGCTAGAGAACAGACAATAGGAGTTTTACTCATTTCTCCATTGAGGATTAACTTTATCTTTCCTGTCTTAATTTTCTCTGTCTCCACTGGAACTGTTATGACTGGAGGAATTCCATTTTTCAATAGCTCCAATTTTAGTGATTTAGTTTATTTTTAAAATCAAGAGTGCTAAGCTAGAGTTGTGCTACAGACTTGCACCAGTATAACAAAAAAATTCAAAAAAGATTATTTGAGATGAGTCTGACTTTTTGCCCAGTTGTTCTTTAGCAGAAGTGAAATGTTGTCAGCACTGATTTGTAAAGGCAAGAAGCATGAGGACTGCCTGTTCTGGCCAAACACAATCTTGTCCAACCTACCTATGGCAGAGGTGGGAAAGAAACTTAGGGTGTGCTAAATCACAGGCTAGTAAACTGTAATGCAGTCGTTCATTCTCCTAAACTGCTACATCCAAAGCTAAGCTATTGTTTTCAGCCAATAGATGTAATTGATCCATTTCACGATTGCTATAACTTTTGAAGTTCATCATTCAGTTTATCATTTACCTTTGCAAGAGGCTGAACTTCATATTTTTTATCTTCTCAAGTATTTTTGCTTGGAAGATGAGCTTTGTGTTACACCCTAAAGTTTTAAATTAAAATAGAGTTTCATTTTTGTCTGCATTGCATGTGATGCAGTAGAGGAGTTCTCTTGAACTTCTTCATTTAGTTACATGCACATTTGGTGTTGTGATTTAATACGTATGTCAGTGACTCCAAACTAGTTATCTTAAGTAGCCAGCAGTTCACCTTGAAAATTTCATTTCCCCTGCCTCAGGAAATACTGTCATTCCTCTACCAATATTTTGGAAGTGAGTGAATGTTATCACTTAATTACAATAAAGAAAAAATCAAAGCCATGATAAGTGAAAATTGTCAGTAGCGTTTCTGGTTTTCCTGGACTTTCAGCTGCTTTTTAGAAGAATATTGGAAAAGGTTACATTATAGTGTGGGTATGGATGGCAAAAGTTGGTCATATTGCTTGTTTCTATGCATTAATTTTTTTAAATCCATATCAAAATGTAATTTATTTCTTGTGTCATGTTGTGACAGACATCATGTTTTCAACATCCTTTCCATTTGCTCTTTGGAAGTTATACAATATTGTACATCTGCCCTGATAAATTTCACAATATTTTACATTAAAATAAACAGAAAAACAGTGCCTTAGGGACAAAGTAACTACAGTGAGTCACTTGCAGGCTGTGTTCTCTGAAATGGCCTATTTTTGAGATGCAACCAGTGCAATTTACTTGTTACCCATTTTATGCGTGGACTGTGAGATTGGGTAGACTTTTTCAACAGTCTCATCTCTACAGAAATGCAGATGAACTGTAAAAGTTTAGGGAGGAAAATACATTGTAAACCCAGTAATTTCACAGTTTGGAGCTATTTCCCTTTAAACACCTGTGTTTCTATTCCTGCCTTATCTGTAGAAATAACATCTGAAACCTGTTTGCAATTTTGGAAAACAATCAGGACACATTTTCATTTCTTTTTTTATCCATGCAACTCTACTCTCTGTGTGCTTCACTTCTCTCAATTACACAACTTGATATTAGATAAAAAGAGGAAACCCTGCTCAAGTGAGTTTCAAAGTGCCAGATGTACAAAATTCTCATTCAAAAGCTAGAAACTGCTGGTACAATAATTCTTAAACTATTGTTAATTTAATTGCTTCTCCACTTTCAAACCAATGCTGCTGTTTTGTTTTTTTTTGTCTGTAGAGACTTCAGAGTAGAATGTACAACTATATAGTGTAATGAAACTGTGAAAGAAAAGAGTCTATGGTTTAGGAAAAAAAATAATGAATTAAAATATCTTCTGTTGTTGAACACTTGTTTTACTAGTTTTTATTTTGAAAAAAATTATTGAAATATAAAATTATTAAATTTATGTCAATTTTTTGAAAACTGAAATACCAAACTAGTAATGCAAAGGTTGTGGCATAGTCAAGAATGCCTAAAGCTCTCCTGGACTGTCTCAGTCATGAGACATTCTGGGGATTTTTAAGGATATGTTTGTTTTACAAAACTGTGCCAATGTACTTTTCATCCTGTCAAAAATTATTTATTTATGTACAAATAATATCTAAGAGTCTGGGGTTGATGGCAGATACAGCATTAAATTCTTTCTGGGTTGTGTGGCTGCAGCAGTTCCAGTTGTGGAAAAACAGTAAAAGAAGCATGGTACAAGATGTCAAATGCAAAAGGAGAATAAGTTCTTATTTTTGACTCCTTGCAGGATTTCAGAATTCTCCAGGAATTCTGGGTTCAGGGATTCAACATGGCAGGTTCACAGTGTTGACATTGAGATGTGCAGACAGTGTTGTCTTACTTTGGCCACTGTTCTGGATTGCCAGCTTTATTATGGTATCAAAACAAAAATTCTGCCATTAGCTTCAGAAATCAGAGTGCAGTGAGATCTTAGCGAAAACATCATGACTATATTGATCTTATTTTTAACATAAATTTGAAGTGACAATTCACTTCGAAATAACATGAATGTACTTTTTTCTCTGCCAATGTAGGGAAGAAGGAGGGAGTGAAACACCTGAGATGTTTCATGTGGCTTCCAAATTTTCCCAGTATCCAGACTAAGACAAAAGCTGCAGAGGGTAAATTGTAATTAGAAAAAGCCCCAGAGGAGGAGAGTTGCCTTTGTGCCCTGTCTGTGTTACATCCAAGTCAATCAGATTAAGTGACTTACTTGAATATATTGAATCTTATTAATACAGTCAAACGTTTCTTACAGCCATTGTGAGTGATTGTTGTTCATATTGCATTATATGAAAGCTTCAACACAAAGA
Source organism: Polioptila caerulea (assembly GCA_013397295.1). NCBI lineage: Eukaryota > Metazoa > Chordata > Aves > Passeriformes > Certhiidae > Polioptila > Polioptila caerulea. The sequence continues at coordinate 811,957 of VYXF01005594.1, forward strand.
GAGTAACTACACTAATTTGTAAATTTAATTGAGTCTTCGTTCATAAGTTCTTGACTGTACTTTCTGTGTTCTACTCCATCTACAAAACTTAAAAATCTCATTGAGGGCATGCTTTTTGGCAGAATATGTCTAGAAATGGCAGGATTTAATGTCCAAAAATGTTTTTCCCAAGTACATTTCTCAGTGTTTCTGCCCTAAATGTTCATTTGATCAGGAAGTTCCTTTTAAAGTGTTGAATTTCTTGATTAAACATGTGTGTTTAAGTAAAAATTTGCAATGCTAATAAAATTAAGAATTTAATATTCTGGAGAATTCTGATTTTCCTCAATTTCACATACTATACTCTCACGTTAAAAACCTGTCTGTTCACTTACACTAGGAACTGCTTCTATATTGAAATTTGTGCTTTGAGTTAGTGGAAAGAGTTCTAAAGTGCTGCAGAACAAGAATGTTGTTCATACCAGAAGGGACTTTTACTAAAATTGATATGGATTTAATTTCTGCCTTCTCTGACTGAACAATTAACTTGAAAATAAGTTGCTGGTTTTCAAAATTCAGAGATTAAAAAACTTTCTTCTTCCTCTGTGCCAGAAAAAAGAAATAATGAAGTTGCAGAAGACAATTTACTGTACACTCAAAAATAAAAATAACTTTTACATTCCCACAGCTCTTTAAATACAGATATGCAAACATAAAATTGGTTAAATTACAATGACCTTCTAATGCATATTTTTCCATATAGGGTCCTTCTGGACTAAAAGGAATCCTGGATTCATTGAACAAGCATTATAATGAGGTATGAAGATTTGATTTGGTGTCTGCATGGGTTTATGACTAAGTAGCATCTAAGGTAGAAATGACTACAGTTTTGATCCCTTTGAACCATATTCCAATTATTTCAAAAGGTAATTTCTTTCCTGCCCCCTTTCTGCATCCCTTTACAAGTTTCAGTCCAAACTCCAGTCACATAGCTGCCATGTCATCTATCTTGCTGCCATGTGTCCTGCCTCCCATCCATCTTCTACTTACTTGTTTTTGACTGGTAAAACTCAAACAGGAGATGTGTGGACCACCTAGCTGTTACTGTGGAGCACCAGCTCCCCATTTCTAAGCCTAATTGCTGTAAATAGTACTTGACATTTCTTTCTCAGCCAATTCTGTCATGATACTAAGAAAGATGTAAAAAAAAAATAGAAGGAGAGGGAGGCATAATTTTGAAAATATCTGCCAGCAGTCCATGAGAATTGTCCTTATGTTTGTATTATGGACTAATAAAAATACTGTGTCAATTATAAAACCACCTGCAGCTAAAAGAACTTAAAAGAAAAAAAAATGTTAAAATTGCATATTACTGTGTTCAACTTGACAGAGCTTTTACATTCTTGCTGCAGGTATTTCAAGTCATTTAAGCTGTGGTAATGTCTGCCATTGTATGAGAATAGAGAAGTTTCTTAATTGATTTGGGAGTATGTAACCTCTCCGATCAGAAAACTATTACATTCAAAGATTCATGATGCACTATTACAGCATTATTTCCCCAGTACAGTGGTTAATGTGTGTATCACAACTTAATTCATGCAGGTCAAGCCTGGAGGGAATTAATTTCTTTTAATATTAAAATGCATTAACTATAAAAAGCACATGTATTCAGGGTACTTTTCTTATTTAACATTCCCAGATGAGTGCAAAAATCTTTCCTTGAACAGGGATTCTGGACTTAAATTCATGTCAAACCTACCTTTCCAATTCCAATGCTTTTATCACTGAAGTGATTTCTCTGATGTTAATTATGATATTTAATCCATTCCAAATCGTATATCACCTTAGAAGCATGTATTAGGAAATAAACATACAGTGTTTTTATGCCTAGAGGCTTAATTTCTGTATTTGGTCTCCTGTTTCATATATATGTGCTGAAGTTTTTTATATTTTGGTTTTCACATTTGGTTTTCTTACCAGTTTCTTTTTCCTGCAAAGAGCTTTCACTGATACCAGCACTGTTTCCTCTGTTGATACCATATTTATTGTAACTCATTTCCCACCTCTGCCTTATCAATCTCTTTTATCCTGATAGTCCATTTAAGGTTAACTCTGCAAGAGGAAACACAGACAGTGATCTCCAGGAAATGACACAATCTGCCTCCAAAAATCACGTTTCTTATAATTATAAGGCTCTAAGTATTCTTAAGGTGACTTATATTTCCTAATTCACAATATTCTGGAAAAAATGCAGACCAGCTGGTGTGTGTCTATAAATTAATTGTCTTTTAAATCCTGGATAGCTTACCAACTTTCTTTTTCCTTCAGCTGTCTAGTTTGAAGATTTAAATGACTCTGTCATGAGCAATTAACTGTTCAACAAGAAAATGCTGTTTGATTCTAGATGAAAGAGGAGTTGGCTTTCCGATTCAAGTAGAAGGTTCTAAATATGCAAATGTTAACTAAATATTCAGACTCTCCTAGAGTCAGCTTAAGTCTCCAACAACAAATGTATTAATTCCCGTGCATTTTATGATGGGAATGGGATATTCCCATCAAGTACAAGACAAAGATGCCTTCAAAGAAAAGAACAGCTTCTCTGCTTTGCCATTGATTCACTTAGGCAGATGTATACACTTGTCTTTTTCCCATGCTGTTACACAGTCTGACAGAAGCTGATTTTGTCCACAGCCTCTTGGAGACATCCAGCAGTCTTTCACATTCCAGTATTGAATTTGCAGTGTGCCTCTGTTATTTGTATTGGTAAAATGATATTTGACTGATGCTCTGAGGTTTTTGAGGTTCCTTACAGCACAGGGAATCGTGATGTTATTTTCTGTCATTTTATCCATGTTTTCAAGGATGTCACAAGGACTTCTTTCAGTTTGGTATTGACCAAATTTTAGTTGTCATAGTCATTTTCACACCTTTTTCTGTTTTCCTGAGGATATTAGTTAGAATTATTAGACACTAGGATATTAGGATATTAGGGCTTCTCTGTGTTGGTATTTCTAGAAACCATGAAAACTAGAAATCTAGAAACTGATATTGCTTTGGTGTGTGGCTCTTAAGATCTACCATAATTAGCAATGTTTGTTCTGTTTCTCTAATTTCACTGTTTCTTATCAGATTATTTGCAATTTTTCTGATTGCTTTATGGTAGTTCCTGACTGCTGTAATAAGTATTGGTAATTGCCCAATGTATTTAAATAATTTATTGCAACCAGCATGTTTCTGGGTCAGCATCAATCACTTTATCAGGGTGATTTTTAAGGAGGCTGGAGTGCAAGCCTTTAAAAGCATAATTTACTTCATCCCCATATACAGTGAAAGAGCACTATAAATACAATTGCTGATTGCAGCAGCAAATTGTGCTGAACAGCAAACCAAGATCAGCAGTCCTTCTTTAATGAAGGTGAGAAGAGCCTGCTGAGGATAAGTAGTGGCATTGATCCTTCATGGGGTGGGAGACAGTGCTGGAGCCTTGCTTCCCCCACTCTTCCTGTGTGCTTGTTTTCACATGTGATTATTTTTATATTCCTCCTTGTTATGTCTTTTTCATTCTCAGCGTAAATCAGATGCTTTGCATGTGTTCGATAAATGCATTTTGTTTTCTTCTTTTTGCCAAGAAATTAGTTCTGCCCTGTACTGTTTGTTACATTCCTTCAGAGGTGGACAAATGATGCCTCATGATTTGCATTTATATACTCTCAGGCCTCTGCTCTCCTTTGCTTGGGCTTTCAAGGCCTCTGTTTGTCATCCTTCTTACTTACCAGTTTTCCATACATAAATATATGGTAATTTGGTCGAACTTACTCCTAAATATCTCTGGAATGGGCATAGAGATCAGTTTAATCAAAAATGTTCTCCAACATGTAAAAATAAAAAATTAAACCAAAACACACACAAAAAAATGAAACTACAACAAAATCTAGTCAGGAAATATTTCAGAATCATTATAATTTGTTGTAATTTTAGATTATGAGATAATTAATTTTTAACTTTCTAAGATTTTTTTTTTTGCTTTGGTGTCTTTTATTTATATTTGGTTGTAAAGAGCAAATTACCTATAAAAATGCAACGAACATAAGTGTAATTATTTTGTCTAACAATATTTTCCATTTTATTTCTTTTTTTTTTGTTCCATATATATTAAAAAAAAAAAGCACAACTCAGTGTAAATCATAATTTGTAGTGTACTCATGCTAACAGACACCTGGATTCTCAGTCCATTGGTAGTCAACTACTCATCAATACTCAGGTATCTGGGTATCTGCCTGTTCCTCTGAAGCTGATTTTGATAATTAGTATACTAACAGTGTTACAAACCCTAAACACCAAGGAGAATCCATCAGGAAATTAGCATTTCTAAAATAATTACTGACTTTTTTCAATTCATATTCAGTTACCATCTTCTGAAAATACTATCAACACGGTGTAAATGGCACATTTATTCATTGTGATGTTGTCCTATTTCAGAGCTATGGAAATTGGAACATGGCAAGGGGAATTGGCTTACTCAGGGCTCCTACTCACCCCAGTGGCATATGTTCTAGGATTGGGATTCTCTGGGTCTTGACTGGAGCTCATTTTTCAGGGTTATTGGGGTTTTGCTTCTTTTTCCATCGTCATTGCAAAAAAAAAGTTCCCTTAGGAAGTCTGGCTTGTGAAAAGGAAACCATTTGCTTTGTGTTTTATTGTGTCTTTACCTTGTACAGAAGAGTAAATAAATGCAGTGCAATAACAGCTGAGCAAGTACACTGAACTTCTAGTTGAACTGAACAACCTGAACTTCTAGTCCTTAAGTCTGTCTTCTTTGAGGAGCAATGTGGGGAGCCCGTTCCCTCTGCTTTGTCTGACTGCTGTAGTGAACTTAAATTAGTTCTAATTTTTTTTGCATTTCATGGTGCTCAAAAGTAAAAAGCTTGTGGTTCTTTTTCATAGAAGTGAGTGTTTTTGTTCTTTTCTAATATAGTTGAGAAATAAATTGTAACAATGAACATAAAAATAAGTTCTTGATGTTGAACTTTAAAAAGTCATTAATTTGCATAGGAATGGTCAACATAGGCATTTCCCTTTTATATTTTTGTTCATTTTCTCTTAGTGTGGCAGGAGTGTGAATGTGTGATAAGGGATGTGTTATGAAATACACTACCTAGTTGTATTGCATAGGCATTTACTATTATTCCCTTTCTAGTAGTAAATTAGGACTTCTGAATTTACAAATGGTAATTACAATAAATTGTTACAGTAAACAAATTGTGACTGGAAGTAAATAGTGATATTTTCTGATCTTTGTGGTGTTATTTCTTTCCAGAGTGATTCAACACTACTAGGAGTACTTGGGACCCCTGGACTTAAAGGCCAGAAGGGAGATGTTGTAAGCATTTGGGATGAATTTGGAGAAGTTTCAAAGTGCCTCCCCACCCTGTCCCTGCCACCCTTAACACAGTGCATTTTATTTGATTTATCCCAATGGGCTTTGAAGGAATAGATTTTTGAGATGACTGGCATTTTGATCCGTGTAGTCCAATATCCAACTCATTGTGCTATCCTACAGTGGCAGCATGTGATCCTTTCTGCTCTAGTATAAATAGAAAAGGGAAATGCTGAAAGAATTATGTATGGTTTCTATAATGCCATCTGGGAAACCAAATGAGCTGCCCTGCCAGTTATATGGGAAAGACCTTGAAAAATTTGAAATCCAGAAAATATTTAGCAAATAATGAATATTTAAAGCAGTTTCTCTGTAACAATGAGGCTTTCTCTACCAAAAATACTCATAGAAAACCTCTAAAAATTACATGAAAGTCAAATTCTGAATCTGCACCATATGCCACTATACTGTTTTTAGTTATCTGTCTTTTATAAACAGCTCACCGATATTTTAACAATTGCATGACTTTCAAACTTGTAAGAGAAGACAAAAGTGCTCTGGATATGTGACAGAATTGACAACATTTTATTGAGAAGCCTGCATATCTGCTATAGAAAACAGTAATTTAAATTTATTTGCAGATGTTTATCTTGATTTCCATTGTAACAATAGTTATGATTTTGTGACCCACACAGAACAAAGTACAGTGAAAAAAGAGGAGAGGGTTATTTGCATTTTCCAGAATATAAAGATTTTAAATATAATTAATTATGTTACAAGGGTCAAAAAGGAGAATTGGGAATGACTGGTGCAAAAGGAGAAAAGGTGAGTTAATCCCTTACTTCTGTGCTCATGTGTTTAGTAGAGGTTGACACAATGTACTGATATGAATGAAATCTTGTAAAATATACAGGAGATCAAGAAAAAATATTTGGGCATGGGAAAAGTTGTGAGTCTCTAAATGTCCTTAGCACTTTATTCAAGCCCCACCTTGGGAGGGTATTTACAAATGCAAGTAAATTTCCCTGTTCTACGAGCTCACAAAGTCCTTAGCTCTAAAAACATTCAGACTTTTAATTAATACCAGTTTAAAATTATTTTTATATAAATTTATGACCAGAGGCTGCCTCATTAATTAGGTGCCAGTCATATTTTTCAAGTTATGAACATGATCTTCAATATCTCTATGAAAAAACAAGAAGCTTAAAATTATTAAAATTTCCAAATTAATATTCTAATTCAGTATCTTTTAGTTTAAGCATAAATTTTACAGTTTGATTTGGGAAGTGTTACTCAGGAACATAATACTCAGGTATTTTGCTTTTCTAGGAACTCTGCTGTACAGAGTTCTGATTAATANTACAGTTTGATTTGGGAGGTGTTACTCAGGAACAGATGTGTATTTTGCTTTTCTAGGAATGTGTGCTGTACAGAGTTCTGATTAATAGGTGTTTTGCCATCCACCTGCGAGGCTTCTTGGTTGCTTTGGTCATACCTATATAAATAGTTTTCATGCAGGCAGAAACATTATTTTTACTCCCTTGATATAACAGATTTATGATTTTGTGTTTTATGAAGCACCTGTGTTTGAGAATTTTTCAGATTTGGATGCATGATCACTCTCTGTAGTTCATGTTCCTGACCCTCCCTTGTGCCTCTGCTTGAAAGGATCATAGATGTGTCATCATGGTCTTGGCATTAAATCAACATCACCCCTCAAGTAAATTTTTCTAGTCCATATATTTGTATTTTAGACAGGCTTAAAATAGCCACATTTTCCAGAACTCTTCAGCAAAACCTGGTATATGTGCCATTTAAAATAAATTTGTTAACCTCTTTTCTACTTTTCCTTAGGGAGAGCCTTCTGAAAAAGGGGAAAAGGGTGACCCAGTAAGTATCACATGTTTTGAACTGCTGTGAATAATGTACATTTGAGTTATGGTACTTTCATACCAAATTCATTCTGTAATTCTTTACTTTGTAGACATTCATTAGATGCAGGGATTATGTGGGATAGCATATGTATTGTCTCCTTCTTACTTGTGCATCAAGGTCTCCCAGGTTATAAATTAAAAAAAACAGAGGTGCCCTGTTTCTCAGCATTTCTGTTGCTGGTACTGTCCACGGACTGAGTTTAGAGCACATGCTTGTTTTTATTCTCTGAAGGTTCTTTTTTTCAGCTTTTTCACAAAATTTTATGTGGGCTGAACTGTTTTGATGCCACCAGTGTGGCATTTAACATCAGGCTGTTCTTGTACAAGCATTTTATGTCTGCACAACGTTTTTCTTATTTTGAGGCAAATTTTCAAAACATTCATTCTGTAAGAGACTCTTTACCTATGTCACATATTTATAATTAATTATTGTCCTCTCTTAGGATGTTTGACAAAATCTAGTTATGTTTTTCAATGTAAAACTCAAGGTTGCTGAGATATTTGTGGTTTACTTATTGTAATAATCACAATAATTCCTACCATAATAATATGTGGGTTTGGGGGTGAATAGTGGCTACCAGAAGAGGTGTAGTGGTGAAGAACAGACTTTTGACTGGAAATGCTCTTAAGGAAATGTAGTGTTTTCAAACATTTTTTTCTTTAAAACATTGAGAAAACTTGCAAAAAAATTAGGTTGCAAGAGGAATGTCTTTCAGAGTTTGAAAAAGGCATCAGAAATTATTTAGTATTTTCTCAATATTTAAGTTTGCAAACTATATTACAATATTTTAAGGTAGCAAATTAAACTCTTAGTTGATCCTACTTAAACTTCTAACATCTTATGGTTGTATTTACTGTTTTCAGGGAGAGACTGGAATGGAGGGATCAAAAGGAAATAAGGTATTTTTGGACTTATACATACTATATACATTACCAGTATACATAGTTGATACTGGGAGACACAGCAGTAAACTTGGATTTTTTTGTTTTCTCAAACAAAATCATTAGGGTGATATGGGAGATCCTGGACCACCTGGTCTTATTGGAAATCCAGGATCAAAGGTAAGTGAAAGTTATTTCATCCAATAATAATTGCATTCTATGCTGTTGTATAAGAGGTGTCTGAAGCTATCAACTCTTTAGTTAGTGTTAATGTGCAAAGATTGCAAATACTTTATACCAAAAGTTTATGCTTGGGTCATGGCTATTTTACATAAAATTTACATTTTACATGAGGTTATTGTTGCTCTCAGCGTCACTAAGAAAGAAATAAGCAACACTTAAGTGTTATTTTTTCACTTGAGAATGTGAACACCCATTTTGCAATTAGAAATCCACTGGTAGCTGGGTGTATTCTCTTCATGCATTAGTGAGGCAAGGAGTAACCACTGCCAGTACTTTAGTAGCTCCTTTGTTTAGTCCTATGAGACAGCAGGTAATGTTAAAGCAGTCATGGCCTTGCTTTGAGTCTATCCTCTTGGCAAACCTCAAGAAACACGGGCTGGATGAGTGGACAGTGAGGTGGATTCAGAACTGGCTGAACAGCAGATACCAGAGGGTCATAATCACAGCACAGGGTCTAGTTGGAAGCCTGTCCCTGGTGTTGTCCACCAGGGTCCAATACTGGGCCCAGTCTTGTTTAACTGAATCATCATGGGCTTGGATGAAGGAGCAGAGGCCTCCTGAGCAAGTTCACTGATGACACAAAGCTGGGAGGAGTGGCTGATAGTCCAAAGGGCAGTGCAGCCCTTCAGAGGGACCATGACAGATCTGAGAGATGGGAAGAGAAGAACTATCTGAAACCAAGCAGAGGAAAGTGCAGGGTCCTGCACCTGGGGAGGAATAACCAGAGGGGACAAATTGCTGGAAAGCAGCTCGTTGGAGGACCTGCAGACCCTGGTGGACAACACCATGAGCCAGCAGTGCCCTCGTGGCCAAGAAGGCCGAGGGCGTGCTGGGGTGCATTAGGAAGAACATTGCCAGCAGGGTGAGGGAGCTGATCCTGCCCCTCTACTCAGCCCTGGTGAGGCCACAGCTGGAGTGCTGTGTCCAGTTCTGGGCTCCCCAGGACAAGAGAGACAGGGAGCTCCTGGAGCAGGTCCTGGGGAGGGGAACAAAGATGACTACGGGTTTGGAGCATCTCTCTTACAATGAAAGGCTGAGGGAGCTGGATTTGTTCAGCCTTGAGAAAAGTCACCTGGAGGGAGACCTCATCACTGTCTGTGAGTATCTAAACAGTGGTGTTGAGGTTTCCAGGCTCTTCCCAATGATGCCACGCAAAAGGACAAGAGGCAAAGGGCAGAAACTGATGTACAGGAAGTTCCATCTGAACATGAGGAAGAACTTCTTTACTATGTGGGTGACTGAGCAATGGAACAGATTACCCAGGGAGGTTATGGATTCTCCCTCACTAGAAAAAACTGCAATGTGCTCTAGAATGACAGAGCAGGAAGGTTGAACCAAACAACCCACTGTGTTTGCTTTCAACTTTCACCCATTCTGTAATTGTGTGATTCTGTGAAAAAAGTAATTGAAGCACAAATTTTCTTGAGAATCTCCCATGATGCCTTGAATTTTATCAAAGATAGAATTAGAAACTATTAAATCTAACTGCCACCCAAAACTATTCTTTTTGGATAGTAGCTGAATTTTAGATCATGAAAATAAGGCCCAGTGCAACTGGATGTGGCTATAGAAGCCACAAAATTGCTGTCTTAAAAATGATTCATGAAATCTTGATCTATACTTTTGTTATGACTTTCCCTTAGTAATTCCCTTTGTATTTACTTGTATTTGCTTTATATACATACTTTGGATTTTGTACATATCAGTCCACAAGACTTATTGAACTAAATGTTAGAGTAAGGGAGAATGAGCAAACCCCATACTTCTTATTCCATGTGGAAGATTATTCTTGATGCCTGATGTTTTTATATATTTATATATAAGAATGCTTTGCACCATATTACAGTAGTTGATTGACTTTTACCTCAGGTGTGTATTATCTCATTTCACAGGGACTGCAAGGCCCTCCAGGACCTGTTGGACCCAGGGGACTGCCAGGAGAAGTTGTATGTATTGTGCCATTTCTCCAGCTGTAGCTGTGCTCTGTGAACAGTTAGCCAGTGAAGCAGTGCCACACAAGTTACCATAGCTGCTCCTTTTGTGGCTGGTACTGTAGCTATCAGGTGTTGAAGCACAGTAGGATGGGATGCCTCCCTCAACTGGCACCTTATTATCTTGAGTTTCAGTAAAGAAAGGATCTCTATCCTGCTTCTGACACTGTTTGACAGCCTGGAGTGGATCTGGATATTGAGGTCACTGAAATGAGAGCTTTTACCCTTCTTGATTTTCTCTCCCTTGTTCCTGTTAGAATTATGTTAATTGGGTCTTGGCTTCCCATTCCAGTAGGGAGATCATTGCTTGGCTTGGGTGGTTAAGCAACAAGTTGTCTTGGTTTGTGCTGTGCAGCTGCTGGCAGTTGCCAGGCACAGATGTTACAGGGTTACTCCCTAGAGATGCTTGTGGGTGCAAAACTGGTGGTTTGGGAGAGGCAAACAGGGGTACTTCTCAGCAGAGTTGGAATGTTCCATTAGTTATTACTCTTTTGGGTGCCCCACATTCAGGTCTGCCAACTCATTGGGCAAAGTGTCCTTCATGGGGTCTTTAGTGTCCCTGTTACAATTATGTCACTGGGCAACAGCCTGAGGGGCCTCCTGGCTGGTTGGGATTGCTCAGGCTGGTAGGCTCCTACCCCAAGATCCAGCACACTTTAAGCTCTTGTGCCTCTGGGCAGGAAGAGCAAGAGTAAAATGTCAATATAATCTGGATTCTCTAGGAAACATCTTAAACTATTAATCACCATTATACTAAACTTGAAAGTGCCCTGGGCATTTGATTTGACAGAAGCAGAAGCCTCTCTTGGGGCAGTGGCTCCCTTTCTCCCTTCCAAATTGTGGCACAATCCCTTTTTCAACATGCAGACAACTATTTTCTGCCTTATTCCCTGTGTTTCAGTCCATAACACTAGTGGTGTCACATAACCTAAAAAGTGACACCTATCCCCTCTTCTTGATTCTTGTCCCTCCCTTCTTCCATAAACCATAAAATGGCTTTTAAGTAGCATTTTGGAGGTAAGAGTGGTTAGATCCAAGAAGGGGATCAAGAAAAGTAGAAAATAAAAATTGTTTTAGCCTAGCAGTTCTGCCACTCATTTGAAAAGGACTGGGATTCTGATCATTACTCTGTGTGTGTGGATTTGGTTTTTATCTTTTTTCTACTAACAGAAGCATCTAGAAGCTGGTGTTGCTGTACTTTGCCTTAGGCCTTTCCACACATGCCTTGAGACTGCATTGTGGAAGAAGATTCTTATTTTGAACAGACTTTTAAGCCATATACTTTATTAATATTAAAATACCCTTCTGAGTGGTACAGAGCTGGCAGACATTTTCTTGGTGACCTCTTAAAAGTCTTAGGGATATAAGTGAGGTGACCATAGAATATAGCATTTTCAGCTCTTGACAAAGGAAAAAACCACTAGTATTTAAATATGCATGTAGTCATTTTATATTGTTACTTATTGACCATTTTGTTATATCCCATTTTCCTACTCAGTTGAGGCACATATTTTTTCAGTTGTGTCTGATTTACCTGTCATCTATTCAAAAGTATGTAAACCTTATCTGCTGCGCTTCTTTTTATGCATAAATCACCAATCCTACTGTGAAAGATAACAAAGTACTCATTTCTCTCTTGCTTGTGTTGCCATCATCCCACTTGGGTTCATATTGGTGTTTTTGAAACTGCTGTTCTGATGGATCTTTGATCAAGGGAACATTATGAACAGATAAACACTAATTATAATATGTGTAAGTACTAGATATAGATGATCCAGAAGACTCCTATCTGTGCATGCAATTCTAGGCAACAAAAACATAAATTTAAATGTATTATAGAGACATTGTGCTTAGCTATAAACTCATTACTTTTTTATCTTCTAAAGATAAAACATTATTGATTAAAAATTATAATTATTTTATGCAGTATGATGACAATTATGGAAGTTTGAAAATTGTTTTACATTAACTTCCATCATCAAAGGGTCATCTAGCAGATAAGAATTACTTCTTTTCCTAAGAAACCACTTGAGCTTGGTCCAACCAAAAAAAAGATAAATTTGGGAAATCCTTAGAAAAGAAGAGAGAGAAGAGAGGCTGCATGTATTTTATGCCAATATCAAAAATGGATAGGTAGGCCATGTAAATGTAAATTTCCATTTCCATAATGATTTTGTGTTAGTATAAGCAGAATGTTCTTCATTAGGGTACTTTTTTTCCTTCTTGTGCTTTTAGTTGGGGTGACTGGGTGAAACAAGTAGCTGTGTGTCTGCAGTAAGTACAGAATGCAGCAGAGAAAGCAAACACAGCTGCTGAACATTCACTACTGGTGTGAAAATGTTGTCATCTGTCATATGTCAGTAGGCACAAAACTGTGTTTTACACTGAGAGGAAAAATTAAAACAATATGTGTTCCCTTGTCTTTCTCTTAAAGAGTTCATTTTTCAGTCCAGCTCAAGTTTCATACTTAGATTTTATTGTTCAGTTTGGACAATTTTATCCTTTCCTGTGAAAATTACTGGTATTCTTAAAACAATTGCCTAATTAGTTGGTTGAATAACATTGAAGGGTCATGGAAAATGTTTTCTGTATTTGTTGCAGTATAGTGAGAGAACACAATTAAACCTTACTTATTATTTAAACCGTTTAATCAGTCTTAATCTTTTTGATTTATCTTCTTTTCTCTGCATTTATAAAAATCCTTCATGAAAACAACAAGGGAAAATACTGAAGTTAAAATCAAAATGCAAAAGATGAGAAAACTTAGGCAAAAGAAAGGCTGGAACATACTGTATTTACTGAAAACATTTTACTGTCCATTACATATCAAAAACATTTAAAGGGATTTGTTGGATTAACTAATGTGAAGGAGTAGGAATTCATTGAAGCTCCTAAGATACCAGTTTGAATAATTAACTACTACAGGAAATCATGCAGCCCTCCATGGGCAAAAAAGATGAGACAATTACTTAAAATTTAAGTTTTTCTGTGCTACTGCCTTCCTTGAAGAAACTGTTATTTTTCAAGGCTTGTAATTACTTTGAAATAGAAGAAACAATCCTTTGGGTCTCTGCCATTCTCCCCTGATAGGGTCCAGAAAATAATCTTGATTATTACACTTAAAGAAAAATTATTTATATGTTTAATTAAGGAAGCATTCATTAACTTATAGTTTTTAAAATTTGGGGTCAATACTAAAGCACAGTAAATATTCCAGTGTAAACTAATTTTCATCTGTATTTTTATATAACCATTAAGGGAATAGCTATAAAAATGAACAGTTATATTTTTATTAATTCCAGGGTTTACCAGGAGATCCTGGGGTACCAGGAAACCCAGGAATTAAAGGAGACAAGGTATGTTTTACATGTTTTCAATTAAACTTGATGTGTTAAAGCATTTTAAATTTTCAGTTCCCATCCTTCTGTAGTGCATCTGTGTGGCTGCTGTATGAAGTGATTTTAAAATGTACCAGCAGCAACCCCCTGTGTCTTGGAGAAGAAACATCTCTGCATTTGGAGATGGTTCAGGCCAGTTTGGCAGCCCAGTTGCTCTTTAGATGAATAATTTAAGTAATATTTCAAAGAGGTTGGACTGTGCCCTTACATTAAATCTGTGCTATGCAGCAATGTCAGTTCAGGTCCTGACTACAGAACAACCTTTTCAGTGTAGTGTCTTAGCCAGACTAATGTGTAAAATCCCACTTCACAGTCAGACATATTCATCTTGGCAGAGCTCTAGGGCAGCTACACTGGCTCAGATGCAAGCCAAGGCTGGCTCTCCTTAGAACATTGTATTTTGCTGTGTAGAAATACCTTAGTCAGAATCCAGCTGCATCAGGGAGAGCTAAAAAGTATGTGTTTATACACTGAAAAGGAGAAAAAAGAGGGTATACAGGTGTGCTCTGACCTATGTGATGTCTTGTGGTATTTATACATTGTGGGTTACAAGGGAAACAAATAAACTCCAGTCTGAAGAAGTGAGCTGAAAGAAAGGCAAAGGAAATAACTGGAACAAGGGCAAAAATTTACTCATCTTGCAAAATAGGAAGTGGTGGAGTCAGAAAGAATCACATAGGATGTTTCAGGACCCTGCAAAAGACAAGAGGACAGCATAATAAAAGGCCCAATTTTACTGTGTAAGCAGCAGGAATTTAGAGATATGGAACAAGAGGTATTGAAAGGTATTAAAATAAGAACAGAGGTGTAGAGAGGAATACACTGAAGACTCCAGGTTTAGCACTAGTAGTTGATAGCTGGGGAGAGGCAGCTGTTGTTTCAGCTGTTGCTATAAATTAGTTGGCAGGGTTTAATGACAACCTGCATGTTAGGAGCCTGAGGAACAAGAAATGTAGATCAGATGCATTGCAAACATGGAAAACCAAGAGAATACTAGTTATTATTAGTATTTATATGATCCATGTCTCCAATTCTGTAACTTTTTGAAGGAAAATATGAGGGGGTTTTTTTCTTCTCTGTATCTTCTCAAAGAACTGTCACTTTTTATTATCAACTTGATAATATTTAGAATTTTTTCATAAGGGAAAATTCCCACAATTCAATTAGTGATTCAAATTCATTTTGTAGGGTGACCCTGGTGGAATTATGGGACCGCCTGGACATCCAGGTCCAAAAGGCGATATGGGGCCTCCTGGACCAAGTCTGCCTGGAACACCAGTAAGTTCATAATCTGAAAAGACTTTCCTGACTTTATTTTCTGCAGGGAAAACTGGGAAAGAGTTCTCACCGTGCAATGAAAGAAATCACATTGATTTGTTTTGGAAGATACCCTAAAGATCATCTAGTTCCAGCCCCTTGCTATGGGCATGGACATCTCCCACTAGACCAGGTTCCTCAAAGCCCCATCCAGCTTGGCGTTGAGCACTTGCAGGGATGAGGCATCCACAACTTGTCTCAGCAACCTTTTCCACTGCCTTCACCCTTACCACCCTTACAGCAAAGAATTTCTTCCTAATACCTAATTCAAACTTAGTCACTTTCAGTTTAAAGCCACAAAGCAAGTATTTTTTATTGTAATTTCAAAATCAAAATATATTTTATAGTGATATTATAAGTGAAATAAAATATAGTCTAGAAGTAGTGTATCACACATAATTGTAGTGACACTGGCACTAACAAGGAAGACATGTAAACTTATCATAGTTTATTTCTATGGTCTAGCTAATTTTGGCCATTAAATTCATCTAGTCTCTCGTATTTCAAAACATAATTTGGATTTTTTCTTGTTCTTTTTGTGTTTTGTTTTGGGTTTCTTTTAGGGTCCCACTGGTGTTCCTGGAAACCCAGGTCCAAGGGGGCCAAAGGTATGCATAATATATTATTTTATTGTTTCCAAAAATGTTTTTTAAAAGATAATATGGTAGTTTACATTTTTGGAGCTGTTGTGATGGAAAGCCTTGTACCTTTCACAGGGAGAAAGAGGACTACCTGGTGTACAGGGAGCACCTGGGGAGATGGGGCCCCCTGGAATAGGCATTCAGGGATCACCAGTAAGTAAACCAACACCCAGAATTTGGGCTTCTCACTGTTCATCACTGAGTAACTGCAACAGGCAAACAAAGTATAATAAAAAGCCATGAACTCCCTTCTGGCCTGACTCCCAACTCCCACTTTGCTTCAAGGGTTGCTGTGCAGTTTAAATTCAAACATGATCGAGTCAACACAGACATCTAAAGCATTCCTAGTAAATGGTTTGTACTGCAATAATTGTTTCAGTTATTCAGCTTGTTTCCCAGGTTTCCTTCTTTTTAATGCCTTTGTATTAGCGACCTGCAGTGCCTTCAGAGTATTCAGCAAAAAAATTTGCTGATGTTGTTGGTGTACCTGGTAGGTGGTACAAGTTATTGCAGGAGTTTTACTCCAGTGACTGAGGCAAGAGCTATTCAGTCAACCAATGTGTATCACCTGATACAATTTAGTTATGGACAGTGCTCTGGTGTAAAGGGAAAATGTTTGTGACAGGTGACTACTAGACATTCACTCTGAATGTCTTAATCTAAAATAATAATACTTTGAGATTGTTTTTTCAGTTACAATATTTTAAAATATGAATTTTAAAAATTTATATCTAAATTATCTCTTTTCATTCAACTGCTCATTAGCTTTTTTTATGAATCTTCTTGCTAAATATCAAGTTTCACCACAGATCATTAATTTTTGGAAACGATTGCCCTAAAAAATTGGCATTCACAAAGTCTTGCTAACTTTGGCAAAATTAATTTTGGATTTAAAGCCAAACTTTAAAGCAAGACTTTCTCAGAGTGAAAACTGCTCAGATGTCCCACATTCAGCATTTTTAAATGAAGTTCATCTCTCTTATCCCAGAAAGTGTAACTACTGATTATTTGGAGTTTTCTTACAGGGTCCTATAGGCCCAACTGGATCAGCAGGTGTGCAGGTAGGGCATAAGTTTTCTCTTCAATACAAAAAGCATTAATTTAGTTAAAGAATTTTGCAGGAAAGGTATTCTTATATCCTAAATGGCCTTTCATGTTCTTAGGGCCCTAGAGGACCTCCAGGATTACCAGGAGCTCCAGGTACCCCTGGTGTTAATGTAAGTGACAGTTTTGTGTGTATACAAGAAAAATTAATGTGTGCCTCATCAATGATTTAAGGCCCTCAAGTTTTACATTTGTTTCTAGGGCACTCCAGGAAGAGATGGAAAGCCAGGACTGCCAGGCCCTCCAGGTGATCCTGTAAGTATACAGGGAAAGCCTTTGCATTTGCTTTGGTGCAAATATTTTAAATTTATATCAGGTGAGATAGCATAGCAAGTTTAGAAGAACCAGTGATATGAAGATAAAGTAGAAATACTTACTTGGGAAAGACAGAAAACCAGCCAAGTTAGGTACCTTGGCCTCAATAAAACCGAGACTACAATCATGATGTTTCTTTAAGGAAGAAAAAAATGCTTAGAGTTAGTTACCATGTAGTTAATGCTTATCAAAAATCATGGATCTGAGTGTCTCTCAGCTGATTATTGTCAATCCTGGAAACAGAGGTCTATCCTATGCTCAGTTCTTGTCAGTGATTTAATTTGATTTGGGTAAATAGACAAAACTCGGAAATTGGAGTGGGAAAGATTTCTTGCTTTTTGAAGATGTAATCAAAATCCAGAGGCTGTCTGAAGTCAATAAGATTTAACTCTAGACAGATGAGGATAAGGTGCTTAAGAAGGAAAACCAAAATCCATAAGTAGAGTAAGTCTGGAAGGCACAGTGCATTGTAAACTAAATCTAAGTTAAATATTTGACGCTGCAAATAAACATACAGCTCTAAATGGCAAAATACACAAACAGGATAATTATTGCCTTTTGCTCTCCTGAAATACACTTCTTTTAGGAAAGAACATTTTTTCAAGGAAGATGTAGTAACTAAGAGTGAATCTGGAGAATTAATACAATTTCTATACTTTCAAAATCCCAGCATAAATCATACACTTATTCAGAGATCAACACACAGATTTATGGCTCTAGAGTGTTTGCAGTCAGGCTGGACCTGCCTTACCCTCAGAGCAGAGGAGCTGTGTGGCACAAACGCAGTCAGTTTGCTCTCCTACATGTGCCCTTTGCAGCTGGGGTTAGGACTCTTTCACACTGAGGCTTTGGGGTTCTCTGCCATTGATAGAACAGCTAAATTAAGAACATTACAAAAGAGGAGAGACCGGGGAAAATGCACTTCTAGTGCAGTGGGAAGACCAACGAGTGACATGGTAATAGCCTGCCTAGCTGAAAAATGTCATAGGGAGAAGGGTGAAAAGTCAGGCCATGTAGGATTTTGGTTTCAAGCCTTGTCACAAGTTTTTTAGAGCAGCTGATCCTGTCTATGCACAGTTTACCTCTGTGCAGAGGATGGACTCCACACCTTACTTAACTATGTCCCTAAGTTGGGCTAGGTGGTGTTGTCTCACCCTAAAAAGCAACTCAACATTCTTTCAAAGGTGGTTATGCCACTCTGTGGATGGTGCACTACTGATTATATTTCTGCTTAATTATATTCAGCAGTGCACATTTTGCACTGATCTTTGACACTCGTTACTAACTTTTTTTCAAATATGCTAAAAAAAAAGTGCCTATGTTTTATTTTTCTTCTTCAAGATGGCAAGAATTGAAACAAGCTGAACAAAAAGAGTTACCTTATTTTTAACATGTCTAATTTTATAGTATGCCCAGGATTGATATGATTTTACATGTAGCAATTGCCAGACAAAATTATAATTAGTAATTGGAGAGTCTGTGAATTAAGCTGATGATAACCAGGGCAATGAGTTCTTAACAGGGAGTCTTTAAATGAAAATTTAATTTCAGGTCTTGCTGGGGTCTGTTTCAGTACAGTATAGATCCACTGACTGATTTTTAAATGGGTCAGCTTTAGTATTGGTAGCAATTTAGCAGTGGCACCAAGGAGTTACACAGTAATTATTAATGTTTAAAAGCAGGAAAAAATATTACATTTGTTGCTGTACCTGGATTATTCCCAGTATCTGAGCTAATTTACTGAAGTTAGCTTTGGCATCTCCAGAATTTGTGCTACAGCTGACAGTAGAGTCAAAGCCTAGGAGAAAGGACGAGCAAAACAATCGAAGATAATCAGGTGAGAATACGAGACATTCCAGTAACCTCAAGAGGTTGCTGATGTGCTACAAAAACAACAATATTAGTACATTCAGGAGTTAGGCTGTTGTCATGGTTCAAAAAATTTCGTTGAATTTGTAGTGAAGAATTACAATTGATAGGTTGGATAGACTGTGATATTTAACTATATCCGAAAAACTGCTTTTTCTTTTGAGTTTTCATTAAAAATTAGCTTCAACCAACATATATATAATTAGCTCTGTGTGAAGCAATATAAAGTTTAGAAGTGATGAAAAAACATCACAATTAGTAGTGCTTTGTAAAATATTAACTGCAGATGCTTTTTTTAATTTCAGGTTGCACTTCCACTTGTGGGAGACATGGGTGCTATACTGAAGGTAAATTTTTCAGAGATTAAATGTCCTTTTTTGCAATAAACATGCTTTTTGAACAAACATACACGCTTGAGAGCTTCTGTAGTTTAGGTTCTGACTTACAGGGCTAGCCTAAAATACTATTGTGATTTTTTAAAATTTTTTATTTCTTTTTAAAAATACCCAAGAAATGTATTTTGTAGAGATTTTGCAAAACAGTGTTTGAACAGCATGTGAGGTAGTAGCCAGCAACTGCCTATTCAGCATATCCAGCCCACAATATGAATTGCCACATAACCTGTTCTCCACTTCACTTTGTAACATTAATTTCAGTAATATA
Organism: Polioptila caerulea; assembly: GCA_013397295.1. Taxonomy (NCBI): domain Eukaryota; kingdom Metazoa; phylum Chordata; class Aves; order Passeriformes; family Certhiidae; genus Polioptila; species Polioptila caerulea. The sequence goes on from VYXF01005594.1 coordinate 831,670, forward strand.
CCAAATGGGGAAAATGGTCTAGAATTTCTAAGATATTATTTTGAAAAAGAATGAAATTTGGAGTGTTGTGCAATATTCCAAAATTAAAATTGTGCTTGGGAGTATTTCAATATGAAAAGCACACAACATTTCTGCTGTTCTTTTTTAATACATGTACTTAGGGTTTATTGACTTTCTCATTTCCAAGTCTGATTTATTTTAGGTCTTTCTTTCTGTTTGTAATTGTACTGTCTTTCTGCTGTACATGCTCTTCTTGTCAGAGCTCTCTCCCTTGCTGATTCTTTATGCTTCATTGTTCATCTCTCAGTGTTTTGCAGTTAGCACTTCTATATGGCTGCAATTTAGCTGGCAAATGTTTCTCTCAGCAATGCAGGGTAATTTACTTTTAAGTAACTACAGATTTGAAGCTGGAGAGAGTAACAAGTAGCCTTCATCTCTAATTAATCCTTAAAAGCAAGATGCTCAAATGTAAACAGAGGTGTGTCTGGGACTATCCAAAATAAAGCTAAAAATGTGTTAGCATGATTTGAGTAGAGAGTGTGAGAGGCAGGGAGGAAAACTAGGCAGCCTCTCTGAACAAGTATATGGCTTAGAAGAGAGCAAGGACTGAAGAGAAGGCTTTGGGGTAAAATGAAGGGCTGGTCAGAAAGGCAGGAAGGAAGCAGTTTGCATAGATCGGTCTGCGTGGATCAGGATCCATGTCATAAAAATATTTGTCACTTCATTTTCTGTTTGCTCTACAGGGTGATCCTGGCACAAGAGGTCCTCCAGGCATTCCTGGTAGAGAAGGACCAAAAGTAAGTTTTGAAGAGTGTACTTTTCATTGCTGTTTCTTGTTAAAAGCAGAAGGCCAGATTCTTACCTTTGAGACACTCGACTTTTTTGTCTGATCTGTATCCCTGAGGCATTGAGCAGCCTAAAGTTTCAAACAATTTTTATGTTTCGGGCCTCTTCATGGGTCAGTTTGCCTTTTCTCTGGGTTGAGTGAGCAAAATAACCTGAGTTGAGCCCCAGGCCCAGACAGCTTTTCTGCGTCATGCCTCCATTAAAGCTGGCTCAGATCTGACTGCCCAGCAGTCCTTTGCTATCTATAGACTCATTTTAGGTGAGTCAGTTACATGAGAACCCTGCAGTGAAGAGACAAAATTCCCAAGTCTCCCTCAAGTGTGCAACCCGGCTGGGGCACCCTGTGCCTTTTTCCCCTGTTCCCATGGGAGTAACACAGCCATTTCCCTGGGACTTGAAGATTCTCTGACATCAATCAAAACCCTGCTTCTCTGGAATCAGACAAAAAGCCACACGGTTTGACATACAGATATCCCCCGTCATTGAGACTAATCCCATGGAAGTGAACTTCCTCTGTTTCAGCAAGCATTCAAGCTCTTTGGTGTTGATGTCTCCATCTTAAGGTGTTTAGAGTATTTTGCCTTCTAGGTACCAACCACTCATTTCCTTTCACCTTGCTGGGAGGTATATTTTAAAGTTCTCAGATATTTTGGAGCCTTTGCTTTATGTTTTAGGTGCTATTGCTGTAAAGGCATCACGCTAGCATATATTGAATGGGGGTCATAAAATGTCCTACAGAGCATGAAATTCATTGTTCTGCAATAGCAAATATTTGTTTGAATGTTATGTTTTTGTAGGGAAGCAAAGGTGAACGTGGATTTCCTGGGCTTGCAGGAGAAAAGGGCGATGAGGTAAAATTACTTCATTTCTACAGTGGTAACATTCTTATCTGAACCTGAGCAAAGACCTAGACCGAAAATGAAATGCACAGAATGTTATTTAGTTCTTTAAAGCTACTGAGATGGTAATGTAGTGCTATAAATAGCCCTTGGTTCTGATTTTTCAACAGAATTGAATGTTATTATTCAATTAAATAACATCTATTTAATTTTAATCTTTGAAGTTTTGCTCATTTGTATATTTTAAAGCCTCACATATTTACATGCTAATTTTAAAAGATGTAGGATAAAGCAATAAATAGGCTAATGCCAAATATTTTCAGAAAATACTTTGTGTATATAACATTTGTTTTCATTTTGTTGCTTCCCCTTTAGAATTTACTTTTGAAAAGTTTCCATCAAGCAAATAATCTGATGGGAATAGTAATTGCAGCAACTACTATTAATACTATTAAGTGGAAACTGAAATAAATTTGAGTAGGCTGAATTTAAAAAATTTATATATTTTACACCTTATATTGCATTCTTAGAGTTATTTTAATGTCTTTATGGAGAAGGAAAAAAATCCAAATGACTTGTGGTGCCAAATCCAAAATAGCTGCTATAGTAGCGTTTTCATTTTTAAGTGAAATATTTGCAGTTAACATTTTAAGAGCAATATCAGTGCAAAAAAAAAAGAAAAAAAAAAAAAGAACATCACCACAACAGAAGCTATTAAGCAAATTAATCTGGATAAATAAATTAATTTCTTAGTGGCCTTTGCCAACTGAGGAATTAAAATAAGTAGCCCATTAAAAAGTATGCGGTCAACACTTTGAAACTCCAAAATAGTTAACTGGGATTAAACACATAGTACTCTCTTTTAATTCAGGAGTGCTGATTACAAGACAAAGCACCTGGAAAATACAAAAGGAATTTAGAGTGTATTGGATGGGGGTTACAATTCTTGATAAACATTTCATATTTTTTCGGCACTAAGGCCACAATCTCTTGAGAATTTTTGAAGAGTAGTAGAATGAGAGAATAACTTTTTTTTTTTTAAAAAAGTGTTCATCAGGATCCTTGGCTTACAAAAGTAAACAGTTATATGTAGAAAAAAAAATGTAGCTCCTGCTACTGTTTTGCAACAGAATTTAGTATTTTGTTGACCTAAAGTATCATGCTTTTTTCCTAACTTTTGTTTTACGTCATATATAGAGCTCATCAAGTCTTTGCCTCCTATAGAAGCAAGTGCCTCCTGAGGTGGAATTCAGAACATATTCCCCAAAAGGATAGGGCAGCCATGAACAAATTTCATTCAGAATTTTACTTAAAAAATAAACACATATTGTGTGCCATATTGGATACTTCCACCAGCCAGCCCTAGGAGGATGAGGCATTAGCAAAACAATTTTGACAATTCAAATACTATTAGGCAGCTGCGACATAAATAAGATATTGCAAGGAATTAAGAAGGTAATAACAGCAAGTTTATGGCTGGCAGATTTTTTTAAAGGAGTCTAGAGAAAATTCATTGTATATTTTTCATTAATGCTCTGTTAATAAATTAGTTATTCATATGTTTCTTCACCATTTGAGAGCTGATGAGCTGCCTTTGCTCTGGTATTTTCAATGTTTTGCAGCAGCTTTTGATTATGACATAGTGAGACAGCAAGGGAATCTTTTTTTTCAGAAAAAAATCATTTTAAATATACCTTCATTAACAAATTTTAAAATTTTTAGTTTTATTTTTTTTTTGGAATGGGAAGAAAGCTAGAAAAGCCCACCTGAAGCCCTTTGAAATATGCTCATTAACTTCCATATGCTTTCCAATCACCCTTTAATCTTTGTTGAACTTGTTATCTTCATTTTCAATGCACTTCTTCTTTTCAGGGGGGAGTTTTTAAAAAATGAGTAGTAAGAATTGTGAAAAAATGTTCCTTTGGCTTCATATTAATTTTTCATGCAAATGTATCATCAGAGTAAAGGAGTTCAAAAGGAAGAGAGAGTGCATTAGCAGTTACCTTGCCACTCTGAAAAGCTGCAGAAGTGGATCAATGTCCTCTGTGTGTAGGAGCAAGAAAGGAAAATCAATGTCTCTCCATCTCTACATTTTTGTTGATTTATTTCTCTCTGAAGTTTTTCCCTCAGTCTCTTCCTCAGAGCAGAAATTTCAGGCTTCCTGACCTCTTTGGTTTTCTAGGCTGCCTCCTTAGCCATTCCTTCTTAAACACTGAATTTCAAATGAGAAATACACCTTTTCGTAGGGGATTTTTCTTGTCAGTGGATGGACAGATGAAATTAATCACTGCTTGGAAGATTCTCTTTCTCTTTGTGGATTATAGGGAGAACCAAGAGCATTAGCTCTCATTAGTACATGACTTTTACATGTCTAAAATTGCACCTAAGCTCGATGTGGCAGAGGAAAGATGCTCAGTGACATACAGGCTTGTCTCAAATCCCACCTCTATCCACTGTAGTGAGTTGCACAGCTGCATGTTTAGTAAGTGTATACTGGAGGCCATTGATTTTCAGACAATCAAAGAGAATACAAGCAGGAAAGTTGATCATTAAATACTACGTAAAATGTCATGTTCAATTACCAAAAAGCCAAACCAAAAATGAGGCAGAAAGTATCATTTCATTTAGATAGCAGCAGGTAATATTGAGAAGCCTGAGTACATGTCTTCTCACTGGAAAAAAAAAAAAGCCTTTTAATAAAAGAAAATAGAAAATTAATCTCTAAGGAAAAGCTTGACATCTGTTGTTATTTGCACAACTAAAGACAAAACTATTTACAAAATATAGGCTAAAAATGTGAAAAGTTGAAGGACAAGTGGTGTTTATCACTCAAGCAAGAAATTACCTCTAACCTGGTTCAATGATAACCTGGTTCTCTTCCCTGCCTGGTGGGGTGCTTATTTTTTTAGCCATTACTAAAACTAAAGCCTACATTTTAGAAGAAAATGCACTGTAATACGGATATAGTACTTCTGGGCATGCTGAATATAAGTATTTTTGAAGTATAAGTGGGAGAGGAACTAGACATGTGCTCTTTTCATTTCCAGGGTCTTCAAGGTGCCCCTGGACTGCCAGGTATACCAGGACCCAGTGGCCCATCCGTAAGTGTGTGGTATCACCTGTGATCTAATTTATTTCTGTAGGTGTTTGCTCTAACTGCTTAGTTTCTTGTCCTCTCTTTTGTCTTTTAGGAGAGTAATAATAAAATCTTACCCATTCTGGCTCTAGTAAAGTAAACTATACTGTGTTGATGTTACTGAAAATACCATAATTGTCTGGACTTGAAGTTTATGGAAATTGAAGAGATTTGAAGTTTCAACATTACTAGAGATTCTGTGAGGTTATATGATTTATGATGTGCAAACTTGCAGTGAATTATGTATTTTTACCCAAGTTAGAGTCATGTTAGTAATAAAATCTAAAAATAATTCCAGCTAGTCATTCTGATAAAAAACCTAGTGCCAAAACAAAGTAATTACTTGGTTTCACAATTCAAAGCCAAAGAATGCAAAGAAGCTGATGATATTTAAAGACACTGAAACATATCATTAAAATTGTTGATATTACTGGGAAAGGTCCTCTTTGAAATTTTTTAAATATTCTTTTTTGCATATGGGATAGAATCACATTAGTTAGTATGATCATTACTCATTCCTAGGTTTCATGACAATACTAATACATCTTTCAAAAATTGTAGCACATTTAAGAAGTTTAATGTGGAATATATAAATTGGCATTTAGCAGTCAAACATGATTCTCAGCTGTATCAAGATGTGCCAGTTAGGGTCACCACATTTCGTTTGCCAAGGTGAAAATGCAACAGTGAGCTTCAAAAGACTTATCAGGAGGACAGAGTTGTTGGATCAAAGAGGAATTTTTAAACCTGAAGGAGAAGTATAATTAGGGTTAAACGACCTCCAAAAAGCATGTTTTAAACAAAATTTAACACTGCAAAAATATTGTGTTTCATTTTTTCCTAACATATAAACAATTTTATGTTGGGCAGGGAGTCCCAGGAAGACCTGGACATCCTGGTCCAGCTGGAGCAAAAGGAGAAAAGGTATTCCTTCTTTTTATTCTTGGTAAAGATCCATGAAAGTTTTGTAATCCCATTACACTGTGCTTTGGGGTTTTTTTAAACAAGTGCAAGAGTGCAACAGGAATGTGACATACATTTCAAATTTTTATTTGTATTTCAATACATGTACTTTCTCTAAGCAGTGCTGTACATATGTGCTTATATTTTGAAGTGCAGTCCTTGTGGAATATTCAAGTTGCAGGGGATTTTCTTCAGATATAACTCATTATATAAGGTTTAGGAAGGTGAATTCTACGTTTCTGACATAGAATATGCCTAGTGGCTGCTTGCTGTGCTTCTCATTCTTTTACCAATATTATACTCAAAAGTAATTGTACAAGCACTGAAAGTTATTGGGTGTTAGTAACTCTGAAAAATAAGTAAGCTTCCTTTATACTTAATTTACTCTCTCTTAGCACTGCTTTTTTTTTTTTTTTCAAAATTTTATGTGTTCTTTTATCAGGAACTTGATATTATCCATTATAACTAAGCGGTCAAATTCATTTCTTGGGTACCTCAGATCAGTGCAATACAGAAACAAACTTTGCTGCAAAATACTTTCTGGGACAAGTTCTACATTTTGTCTACAAATACAGCTTTTCTTTCAGTAGTACTCTGGAATTTTCCAGACATAGCACTGCCACATCCACATATGGGATCCTAATTCCCTACAAAACTTTGGTAGAAGAAAACTATTTTGTAAAGCTCTGAAATTATTTCAGTATAAAATTTGAATATGAGTTATCTCCTTGCAGATCACAAAAATAAAAATTTACCCCACTTATTTCCTTTTTATCTAACTGAATGCAGAACACAAGTCTTTGATAGTTGCTTGCTCACAACTCCCACACAGGTGGGAATGAAAAACCCCTGCTCTACAGCTCATGTCTCATTATTTTAAAAGTGCAAAAGTCAAATGGCTGAAGACTAATGAAGAAAAGTGAGATAAAACCCCAGTAAATTTCTCCTCTGTCCTTCATCTGGGACACACTTGAGAACTGATCACATAATGTACTTTCTAAAATAATAGGATTTTAATTCCCCACAAAGCCCTGCAAACCACTCTTGAGAGGCTGGCAGTTTCTAACAATTAGCAGGGTCATTTGGAAATTATCCTAGTATAAATGTTTGTTAAGAATTATATTTTTCTGCTGAGCTAATTATTGTCATTGAGCACTTAGCTTGATTTTTGGCACTTTAGTAATTTTTAATTTGTTATTTGTTTCACTGAAATACATTTATTGAGATCCAACAAAGCCAGTGAAAAATTCTTACAGATTTGTTCCAAATTATACACAGTGTATTTATCTGAATTGTAGGGATGAGATTTTGAAAAGATTGTTCAGGAAATTTTATGTTGAAACCTTTGCAGCTCTCTACTATTCACATACCCTATGATTCTGCTGGGGAAAGATCTCAGCAGCTATGCTTTTTATAACATAGACACCTCAGTACACAACAGCAGAAAAGGCCAGAGATACAGGTAATAAGGGGTCAATATTTTACAATTATTTGGTAAAAACCAAAAAGAATCTGACTATATCTCTCAATAGGGAAGATTCTTAAAAAAAAAAAATCTGACTTTATATTCAATATGTTTCTAAGTAAACTGAATCTCTGAAACTGTGGCTCTTCTTTGTTTACATATGAATGATCGACTGAGGGCTGGCTTTTGCAAAATAATATAAGAAGCATAAAATGAATGTTAACTTTTATCTGCCAGTTTTTTAGAAATTCGTATTAACAACTCTTATTTATTTTTCTTCCTTTCCCTCCTGGTACATATGAAATGTTCCCCAACCCAGGTTACCACTGTTATTTTGCCATAAGGAAGATACTACACATAAAGCAGCAAGTACCTAACAAAATAAAAACTAGCACAAAGTTTTTATTCATGCCTTCCCTAAAGCTAAAGCAGGAACATTGCAGGAGAATTTATTCTTGATATTACCTGGTCTTATTGACTGTATCTCTTGTTTATTGTCATTATGGTCATCATAGCTTGAGTGTGGAATAGATGTGGCCACTTACAGTAAATGAGTTACATCCATCTCTTGCTGTACTAGGGTAGTGAAGGTTCTCCTGGGAAACCTGGACCACCTGGGCCTCCGGTGAGACATTTTGTTTTATATCTTGAATTTATATTAGGAACAATACACTTGTGGGTAAAATGTAATGTAACAAAAAGAACTGAGTGTTGATCTAACAAAAATTAATATTGCAGGAAGGTGTCTTTTTTCAAAAGGTTTCTGTATTCCTTTTTTTTTTTCACACAATTCATCACTGGGTTAGTTCAGATCACTAAAACCCTCTAAGAAACCTACTCAAATTAGTTAACCTTGATATCCAATATTATTATAGTAAAATTGACAGCTTGGATACCTGAGATCAGAGAACCCAGTCATCTTAGAGAAAATCTGTGGAGCTCACTGGACTCTAAATTAAGTGGAATAGTGCCTAACACAAAATTTATTCTAGAGAGTTATAATAATAAAAATCAAAATATGTTGTACATTGATTTGTAGGTTTCTTGATTTATAATTTAAAAAAACAAAAAGTCCCAAGCTGTGTTGGTGTGTATCTTAGGTTCTTCTAAAATCTGGAATCTTTGGCAAATTGAGAACAGAAAGGTTACCACAGCTTTGCTAAGCTACAGGACTTGAACAGGGCAATAGTTCTGCCTTTATAATTCATCAGTGACACTTACCTGGTTTTTATGCTTTGAAGGGTATGCCTTACAATGAAAGAAATGGAATGAGCAGCTTATATAAACTGCAGGTATTTCTCTTTAATGTTAATTGCTTTTTTTCCAATCCCCACCCAGTTTTAGCCCAACTCAACTTTTAAACTTGCTGTTACAGGGAGGTGTGAGTGTCGCGAGTTATCCGGGTCCACCAGGACCTCCAGTAAGTGTTACCAGAAATCCAATTTCTAGTAGCTAATTGACATAGAAACAGAGGAGAGTTAGTTGCATGGAATTTGATTTTATTTGTGAAATACTAAAAAACTAAGGATGTGATTGGTTGGTATGTAGCAGTCTGTGATTTTATGTTTGCCAAGCATTTTAGCCCATTTTGGAGAGTGATTTATTTTGATTAAATCATTTCATCCTAGCAAGTAGAGGCTGCAGAAACAGTACATAATTTGGTATTGGACTCTTAAATGAAAGTATTCTTATACTAAAAATGTGTAATTTTATGCTTATAGTTCGTGGAGGCGTAGTTTTGTAGTGCATGAAATTTGGTGCCAGAAATGTGAAGCTCATGAATTCTGATCTGAGTTCTGTCACTGATTCACTACATCTAGCTACAGTGTAGGAAAATATGTAAAACTAAGAATTAGATTGTGGAAGCAATACAGGGCTGATGTCTTTCACACTGCAGATGCAGCACCTTGCAGCTGGACACAGTTGTTTTGGTTCCATGGAACTAAAGATGCTGTGCACTTATTTACATTCTCCTCCTTTTTAGCACCATAGACAAGTTCTGTTTTGAGATCATTGTCTCTTTGGTAACCACAGTTATGGGCTGGCACCAAGCAACAGAGCTGTCTTTCTCTGTATTCTGGAATAGGAAAACAAAGCCCAAAATATTACTAAGATTTTTTACTAAACTAATCAGCTGGGGCTGGAATTAATAATGATTCTAATTGCGCTGCATTAGCAAAGTATATTTCTAATGCAGTCATTTAAAAACCCGTCTTATTGTGTAACTGTTCTTCTTTAAATGAGACTTGATTGGTTTGGGGTTTTTTTGCAGGGTCCAAAAGGGGATCCTGGAACAGTGGTATGTATGTATTTTTTGGTTTTGATAGAGAGTTCCCCAAGTAGTTTGATACATGATGCTTCTGAAGAACACTTAGAAACCCAAACCAAAACCTCTTAGCAGTGAAAGCAAAACATGGAGTTGTAAGACAGTTTTCTAAAACAGTTTAATAATTTGTTTTCAAAAAAATTCACGAAGTCTCTTTTTATTTGTTTCACCATAATGCCTGGAAACTGAATAAATCTTTCTGCACCACCACCCACTTCCTACTCAGAAAACACCAAATACTTGAGTTTAGGTGGGAAAAGTGAGATCTGTCAGAGACTTCAGGAAATCCAGACAGCAGTTTCCCATGGCTTTTGATTTTATTGAGAATTGCTGAAATACTGGAATTGTTGGCTGTAGGTTAAATGTCCATTGTAAATTATCCATTTTCCTTCAAAAAATAATTAGAAGGACCTCTCCACTCCACTTAAGCTGATTTAAGCTGGTTAAGCTGATTTCTCCAGTGGAGCATGTTTACAGTTTTCTTTCAAAACTTGAAGACCTACCCAGGGATCCAGCCTGTGTGTCCCTTGCTGCAGAGTAACCTTTGTTCAGGGAAGAGAGCACAGAATTGCTGGGAGGTTGGTTCTCTGGCTGACAGGGTATGTTTTTACCCCAGGGCTGCACTGCCTGCAGGTGCTTCAGAGGTGACCTTGGTTTGCAAGAGCACTGGAGTGGAGCCTTTGGTATAACATCTTTCATCAAAATTAAACCATTGAGACAAACACTCCCACAGAGCCTCTGGGAAAAGTTAAATTTGCAAATCAGTAAAACGAGGCATGACAAAATCCATTTACCTTATAACTGGTTAGCTCTTTTAGTAACCTCAAGTTAAATAATCTGCTGTTGCTTGCTGTTCAACATTTCACATGCTGAGTAAAAAGATTCTAATGTATGCAATCTTTTAATTAAAAAAAATAAAAACCCAGGGAGACCCAGGACCGATGGGATTACCAGGACTGGAAGGACTCCCAGGGGAAAAGGTAGGACTCATAAAATGAAGGCATGATTTCTTAGTGGCCACTATCTGCAACTAAATGTTTTCTGAAGCCTTGTTTGATTTATTTTTCATGTGTAAGTTAACTTTTCTGTGAGAAAAATCTTTGCATACTTATTTATATTTTCCTTTTTTGCTTTAGCGTGGGTGTAAATAATAAAATTTCATTTTCTGCAAATGGAAAATTGTGTGTAGGAAGCCTTGTAATATTCTTGGTAGAATACTACTATACTTGATAGTAATATAGTTGATATTTTTCTATCTTGTTCTCTCTTGAACACTATCTTCTGTTCCAAGTCCATCTGTCTTGTTGTCAGCCTTTTGCTTTCTAATTGTGGAGGCTGATTACAAATTTAAAGAAAAGCTTTTCAGAGAAGACTAAAAAAGTCAAGATTTTGGTGTTCATTTCTAAATGTAGAAAAGTACAAAAGAGCAGAGAAATAAAAAAAAAATCCGTTAATATGTTCTGTCAGCAAAACGAGTTTGGTTTTCCCCATATCTTCTAATTTAGCAAGAAGAAAGAGTACTTTTTTTGCAAATGAAATGTTTTTCAGCTTTTTTAATTATGCTATTAAATGACTTAATGCAAAAGTACTTTACTGGAACTTATTTCTCATCACAAAGAAATGTAAATTAAAAGTTTTCATCTCAATATCACTGTATATTCCTCCTACTTGTTCAGTCAGTGAAAAGATCTAAGGTAGGTATCTATACTAGATGCTTAAATTACATGAGATGGTTCTTTCTCTGGAATTCTAGAATTTACAAGCAAATAAAGACTAGCCTGATTTCAAAATGAACAAACACAGGGAGACATTACAGGCCTAACTGAGACAAAGTGGGGACAGGAATTAAATAAAGGGAATAAGCAATGTATCAGATCATATAAACCAGCTGAGTGAGTGTTTGGCCCTCTCCCAAAGTAAAAATATTGTTTCCTTAACTAAATTTGGTCAGAATTCCATATTTGTGGTGCAAATAAGTGAACAGAATCTCAGAGCCTGGCTGTCCCAACAGTACAGTGCATGCTGGGTTGTAATTTAGAGCCATCATGCTCCTCTGTGTAGCAGAATGCCATCTTCTACAGATGACATTGGCTAGAATTTTGTGATAATTTCATGAACTGCCTTAAGAACTTCATGTCCTCTGGATAAAATGTCCCCTACCTCAGCTGTGCTGACAGTAGCTGGTGCAGCTGTGCTGCATGCCACACTGCTGAAAGGACCAGATTAACCCTGAAAAGAAAAAAAAATGTTGCAATGGAAGTGTTAGGCATTTCTAGTTTCACTTTCATAGCCAGCATAAAGGGAAAATACCCCAAGTTCTGGTTCTGGAATAGTGACTGGGGCAGAGTGCAGGGCTCCAGACAAGGTGCCCAGCCTGCTGCAGGGACTCAGTGCTCCCCACTCGGTGTTCCAGAGGGGCATGCTGTGCTCCTGGCTGAGTGACTACTGCCAGCCCCCAGAGCAGGACAGGTTGAGCTGTGTCCTGGAGATGCTACCTCCAAACACAAGGTCAGACATGTCACTTGTCATCTGTTCACTTTGTGTAAGGAAGTGTTTCTAATCAACAGCAATATCATCGTGCACCTGAACAAGATGATGAGGGTGAGACAAACCACCATTGCTTGTAAGAACAGAAACCAGAAATCCCAAAATTTCCTGTGGCTCTTATGCAGAATACAACATGACTGTAGCTATGTTTATAGAGCTTTAATACATCTGCTCCAGATAGTGTAAACCCATCTCAGAAAAATACTCTCCTGTTAGTATGGCTTCAACAGTGCCAGGGGTTTTCTGACGTAAATTTAGAAACGAGGAACCTGATTTTTTTCTCACATTTTTAACCAATGTTACAGTAACAGAGCACAGTGTTGCAGACCAACACATCAGCAGTGGGTAAATACCTCTTGTATTGATGTATTGATAGAGCTCACTTGTTGAGCTCTATCTGTCTGCTTTGGATTACAGTCCTGTCGAGAATGATGAATTTGTGCCTGTACCTTATCAATTCTGGCAAAAAAGCAACACATTCCCAGCTTAAAGCATAGATGAAGGTGGCTGTGTGCTCTCAGGAAAACCCTTGCCCTGAAAGGGCCATGGCACTAGCAGAGGATGTTGGCTTGTAGTAAATGGATGACTGGATAGCAGGAAAGCAAAAACTTCTTTGAAAGGTATATCTTAAATATGGGGATGTTGATATAGAAGTGAATTACCCTGTGTAAATTTTGGTCATTGCCATGACCACAAATCATAATTATTTGGAGAACTGCAGATAAGTCAGGGACTTTCCATACCTTTTCAAGGGAGGCCTTGCACAGAGTCAAAGGGAAACATATGAGAGAACCTAAACAAAGGATTTTGGTTACTTGCTCAAGTCTGTATAATGAGCCAGTGGCACAGATAAATATTAGCATTTAGCCTGACTCTTGTCCTCATTTTCAGTTCACTCCCTCGGATTTCAATGGGAATAAGCTTCTGGTTTGGTTGTGGTAGTTTAACATAGATTTATCTTTTCTTCAGGGTGACCGTGGACCAGCTGGAGCGCCAGGAGTGTCAGGGACACCGGTATGTGTATCCTTTAAAGAAAACTCGGGGTTTTAGAAGCTGAAAAAACAGGTCAATCAAGGTGCTGAGCTGTAATCTCAGTAACTGTGGAACACCAGTGCTTGGCTTATGCTTTATACATAGATATGAAGATTGTGAACCTTTCCTAAAGAAATTAGGGTTTTAATGGCAGCAAGGATTCATATTGTTATTAAAATGACAAGAGTGGGTGGGGTGAATACATGATAAAACTGGAATTCAAAGCTGCATATGCTTTGTTAAGAAATGTGAGATTATTCTCATTGCCTCTGTTTAATATAGATAAGGATTGTTTTTTGTGTTTCTGGGCATGCACAAATTTCTGAGCATCTTTCTATCGCAAAGAAAAATCACGAACATTAGTTATTGCACTCCACAAGGATCTGCATATCAGGTCAATCAAACATTTGCTTTAGGGGAATGCTTTGTCAGCTATTTACAAGTGGTATTCAGAGAAGTTTCTGAAAGTCATAGAGGAACTTTTTAGTAGATGAAAGTAAGAGTAACTAATAATAAATTGAAATTATAATTATTTGTTTGTGTTCCTAAAGGAAATGAAGATATTAGATTGCATTCACAGTTTCATAAAAAAAGTTTATCCATATTTCAGGAGGCAATATGAAGTTATTTATATGCAAATAGATTTATTATTAAATGTTGGTAGCCACCAATACATTCAGGAACTGTATAAATTGTAAATATGTGTTTCATGAAATAAAGAGAAGTATGTGTCTACACACTCCCATTTCCATTAGCCACTGATTTAGTCTATTTACTGTGAGTTCCAAGAGAGAACATCATCTTAAATAGCCTAATTTCATTGGGGTTTCCTAAAGGAATTGCACATTTAAGGAGAAAAGTATTTCTCTGAGTTTTATAACAGATGTAAGTATTTCAAACCTTGTTGTTCTGAAACAGATTTTACACTGTTAATAATAGCATTGTAGCTGGTTAGAATGATCACAGTTGTGCATTTCCTATTAATTTCCCACTGGATATGTCCCAAGTTATTGGATGTTCTCTATTCAAGTTGGATATGAAATATTTAATCAAGTCTCTTCTTCACTGATAGAGTTGCATTCTGTGACTATATTTTGTTCTAATAAAATCCACTGAAATAAAATATTTCCCCCTGAGATAAATTGTTTGCTTTTGCCTTTCATATTCGCTAAGGAGTTTTAATCAACAAAATAGTAGACATGTGAGACAAACTTTTTCATTAGTCTAGGAGGAGTTTGAGACATATCCACGTATCTTGCTGGAAAAGAATTTGTCTTCCTCACCTGTCATTATTCCCTAGATTGAATAGTGTACCCTTTTCCCATCTGGGAATATAAACCTCTTACTTTCACTTTGGTGTTTTGCTAAGATTGCTGAGATTGTCAGGGAAGCTGGGGCTGAGATCCTGCAAGCATTGCCACCAATGCCTATTCCAACATGAACCCTCAGTCCTGCTGTTCCCAGAGCTCTCTCTGGTGTTGATGGGTTTGATCTCTCACTTGTACAAGTCACTGAGGATCTGATCTAAGGATAATTTCAGGAAATGTAGATTTAAGTTGTTAAAAGAAGGGCATCCTACAAAAAAAAAAGACATTTAAAATCATCTTTTAAATAATGTTGTAAGAGAAGATTGTGAATTCTGACAGGCTGAATATAAAATTACAATAAAAGTGACCGAAAAAGATAATGAAGAAAATTTGGAAAAGATGTTAAGTCAGTAGTAAAAGTCACATACGAAAAAAATAGCAGGACTAGAAATTACCTGAAGGAAAAAAATCTTGGTTTTATACATACACTGAAAAACTTTGATTTGAGTATGACTTCTTGAAGGGAAAATCATGATGTTGTGAAAGAAAATTTCATAAAGGCATCTCAGTATTCAGGAAGGGTAAAAAAATCCAAGCAACCAAGTAACATTTAACTCAAGAGCCTGTTCACTAAATACGACACAAACATGGTTAAATATTTCTTTTTCCTTTCTTAAAGCATTAATGAAAAATACCATGAATATTTATCTCATATATATATATATATATATATATATATATATATATACACTCTTTTTTTTTATATAATAGAGAGAATATTTTTTAGAAAGAAAAAATA